>PVLD010000411.1:0-294177 GCA_004027595.1 Dinomys branickii | reverse complement strand
TTGCATGTCTGTATATGGGTTCATACATTTACAATTCGAAGATATCAATGGATAAAGCAATAACCACTGTTGAGACCATATCACCTTGTCTATAGATTAGTTGTGATTGTACTATTTTTTATGATAATTGGTGTCTGTTTGTCAATATGTTTTTGTACTTTTATGTTTTTAAAATAAAAAAATAAAAAAATAAAAAAAAAAGAAAGATGCTCTCATACATGCCAGACACTGTACTGGGCCCTGCAGGGGACAAGACACTCACTGTTCCTGTCCCCTTTGAGCTTGTAGTCCAGAGAACACATACAATCATACTCAAGAAAACCATGTACACGTGTGGACTTAGCTTTGCAAGTGCCATGAACACTGTGGGTTGCTGGGAACGGTGGGGAGGGTTATGACAGCCCGGAGCTGCTAGTCCTGGCTGTCACCTTGTCTGTTGAAGAGACACCTGGAAAATGGGTGAAGTCACTCCTGGGTATGTCTGTGAGGCTGCTCCTGGGGATGCTTGGCACGTGGCTCAGCTCACTGAGTGGGAAACCCGCCCTGAATGTGGGCGGCACTATCTGCCTGGCCAGAGGCCCTGATGGGGTAGAGAGGAGGCGGGGAGGGAAGCTCGTGCCTGCTCACACCAACCAGACCCTTCCGGAGAAGGCACATTTGTCCCTGCTGCTTTCACTCTTAGACAGAAGGCTCCAGATTCCTCAGCCTTTGAGCACAGACTCACACGAGCACCTGCCAGGACCTCCCAGGTCTCAGCCTCAGACTGGGGCTGCATCCCTGTCCCTGTGTTCTGTGGCTTCCACCTTCCTGAGCAGAGCAGTTACTGCTTTCCCCAGCTTTCAGTCTGCAGACACCAGTGAGAGACTGTCCAGCCTCTAACAGGTAAGCAGTCTACTAAATACCTCCTTAAGCGCCCACCGGTGCTGGTCCTGGAGAACGCTAACAGAGGAGGTGGTGTTTAAGCTGAGACCTGGCATAGAAGAGTGCAGGCTTCTGAGCAGCTGGGGAGAGTTCCGGGGAATGCGCTGGTTTATGAGTGTGGGGTGCGTAGGAGAAGATGAGTATGGTGCAGGTAAGGGGGCCATCAGCCAGGGCTTGCATGGGATGAGGAGCTGATTTTGTCCCATGGATAGAGAGCAGCACTGAAAGGTTTAACCAAGGAAAAGTAGAGAGCAACGTGAACTTCCTTCAGAAGGTCCTCTGGCTGCTGCTATTTGGAGAGGGGCTGAGAGGGAAAAGGAACTGAAAGCGGGAGAACGCTGAGGGGGAGGGGCTGTTGCAGAAGACAGCTGAGGGCGGGGACTGGGTGGACTGTGGGATGGGAGAAGTGAGTGAGACCCGCATCATTCAGTGGGGACGCTGGCGGGCGGTGTCGGTGGGTTAGACACGGGTAGTGAGCGAATGAGCCAGCAGGGATGAGCCTCGAAGCTGAGGACAGGAGGTGAGGAAAAGATGGGAGGCACGCAGGGTAGCTGAAGAGCATTCGCATTGCGTGCTCTATTCTGATGCAAGTTTGAGATACCGGGGAGACATCCAGATATTAAGCAAGAGTCCAGACCTCTGTGATTTCGGAGTTAAAAATGGACATTCAGAAATCACCAGTTCACAGGTGATACTTAAAGGTATAAGAACGTGTACAATAACAGGAGGACAGCGTTGCTCATGGATCCCCAGACCCCTCCGAGATCTGATAGCAAAGAACCGGCAAAGGGGGTTCCTCTCAGGGGGCAGGGCGGGAAGGTCAGGAGGAGAGGTCACTGGAGAAACCACAGTCAGCAAGCAGGAGAGAGGTTTTAGTGTGTCTGACATGAGCTAGAGGATGCACAGGGAAGCCTGGCTCCATCAAGAGCTGTGTCCTCACTTTGTAAGGTCCGTATCAGGTCCAGCATGGCTTGCTTTCCCTGGAGGAGTTTTTACTGAGTTACTAGTACTGAAGAGCAGGGACTGAGGTCCCCAGGGTAAGGAACAGAGGAGCCAGTTGGAGTGACAGCTGGCAAGAGGCTGTGCTGCGGCCACCAGCAAGCTGCACGTGTCAGGGGCCCGGCCCCTGTCCATACCCATGTCCATGGCTCCCTCCCCTCGCAAAAGGGCCGCTGTCTTCCAGTTGGGCCAGGGCAGTTCCCAACAGGAGCTCATGGGTGGATGGAAAATGGGACTGAAGTACTTACTCTACGGCTTCCTTCTGGCTCGGCTACCGTGCGCTGACGGGAAGGTCCTGGTCATGTCTTTCTGTGTCGCTCCCACAAGCCCTGGGTGCTTGGGGCTCTCAAGACCATTCTCCCAGAGGGACCATACTCTCCCTAAATTCTGCTCCACCACTGCTCACAGTCACTTTATTAAATAATCTTCAAATAATCCAATCTGAGCATGCTACAGGCTTTCTGCCAGAATCTGGACCGAAAAAATAAGCATCCTCCATGCAAAGGGATCAAGCACATGAGGTCCAGAGTGGCAAAAATGGAGTTGAATGTGGACACCTAAAAGAAAAGGCAGCTGAGATCAGATCCTACCGGGACACTAAAGCCACATCAAGATCACAGGGCTTTATTCCTTACAGGGTGCTATGACAACATCGACAATTTCCAGGAAGTAAAATGATTACAATTCATCACTTTTGGAGAATGATTTTCCCACAAGAACCCCGAATATATTCTGGGGAGAAGGACACTATGCATGTGGACTAGTTAGAAGCCAAAGAAAATGCCTATGCTCTGACCCAGGAAATCCATCTCTGGGCTTATATCACAAAGAAATCATTTAAAATGCGCACAAAGATTAAATCCTCAGGATAGTCACTGACAGGGCACCTCAAAAACCAACAGTTGTAATCAATCCAAATTGCCATGGTTAGCAAAGAGTACATTGTATATAGGCTTTTGAACTGAGGTCATGGATGTGAGTATCCTGGTGTGGCAAAATATGAGCATTACATTGCGAAATGAAGATAGAATTTATATGTGGAGAAAAGCTTAAAGAATGTGCATGGATTTGGCAAAACAGTACCATTTTCCCTATCATCAGCACATCTGATTGTGTAAACAAATTTTGTGAGTACCAAGGATATAGGTTTTTCAGGTCTTAATTAATAAGACACTCAGAGGAGTGAGTGGATGACCTTGTGGGTGTAGAAACAAACAACCCAACAGACACGTAAAGAAGTCAGGTGACCGACTCGGGGCAATGAGGGGCATCTGGATGCCTCGGACCCAGCACAAGGCCACCTACACCTGAACTGAGATCACAGAGATGTTACCAATGACATGGCTAAGGAAAACATCCCTGCTAGGCAAAGGATACAAGGGTGCTGAATGCATACAAACAAGGCCCTTGAGACACCCACAAATCAAAAGCCTCATAACCCAAGTATGCAAAAGGCACCAGGCTCTGCCAAGAAAGATGATGGCTTGACCTGGCATTAGGAAATACACTTTTCAATTGCCTAATTTGTTTTATCTAAGTTTATTGGTACAATTTAGATATGAATAATGATCACATTCATCATAGGGAACTTGTTCCTGTGCATTATATATCTGGGTTCCTATTTTTTCCCATTCCCTCCCCTCCCTCCAATTCCTCCTCCCCTCCTTATTTGCAATGCTTCATTTCTATTTTATCCTTTTATCATTTTTTGTGTTTTCCCTTCCTTTCTCTCTCCCTCTCCCTAGTTCCCTTTCCCTTTTGAACTATTCCTTCCTATGTTACAATAGCTATTACACAGTTGGTGCTTATTTACACTGTTTCTTCCACTAGAGGAACAATGCAATATTTACACGTGTGTGTCCAGTTTATTTCACTTGAATATGGTCTCAAGGTCCGTCCATTTACCTAGAAATGTCTCTCAAGTTTATCCTTTATGGATGAGTAATAATTCGTTGCATAAAAAGACCACATCTTTATTCATTCCTCGGTTGATGGGTATTTGGGCTTTTTCCAAGATTTAGCTATTACAAACTGTGCTGGGATAAACATAGGTATCCATATATTACTGTAGTATGCTGCTTTTAATTCTTCCAGGAAGATACCAAGAAGAGGAATCTGTGTCAAATGGGACCTCTAATTCTAGTTTTTTTAGGACTCTCCATGCTGATTTCCTCAGTGGTTGTACCAGTCTACACTCCCACCAACAGTGGACAAGGGTTCCTTTTCCCCACAGCCCTGCCCCCGATTGTTATGGGTTGATGTCCTGATAAGAGCCAGTCTTTCTGTGGTGAGACAGAATCTCAATGTTGCTTTAATTTGCATCTCTCGAATGACCAGTGATGTTGTACATTGTTTCATAACAGATTAGAAGGTGCAGACAATTCCAAACACATTCAGCCACTTTATGTTTGACAAAGGGGCCAAACATATTCACTGGAAGAAAGATAACCTCTTTAATAAATGGGGATGGAAAACATGCTGAAGACTAAAACTAGACTCATGTCTCTCACCATGCACTAAACTAAAATCAAAATGGATCAAAAATAGAAATACTAAAATAGAAATACTAAATCTGCTGAAAGAGAGAATAGACTGAACTCTTGAAGAGATTGTTGTAGGCAAAGATTTCATGAGCAAAACCCCAATCACACAGGAACTATCACAAAGAATCAACAACTGGGATCTCATCTTATTAAAAAGCTTTTGCACAGCAAAAGAAATCACCAACAGAGTGAAGAGACTAGCCAGAGTGGGAAAAAATTTTGTCCAGTTGTTCCTCAGATAAAGAATTAAAATCTAGAAGCTATAAAGAACTGAAAAAAATCTGACCTTCCCAAATTTAAAGACCCAATCCATACATGGACCTCTCAGATAAACTTTCCTCCTCTCGGCTGTTTCCTAAATAAACTTTCCTCCTCTCGGCTGACCTCCTTGGGGTTTGGTCACAGTGATGAACGCTGACACAGACTGCTCCCTAGGCCTAAGCATACTGCCCTCTAGCGCTGTCCTCTGCTCCTCTCCTTGGAGCATGTTTCCCTAGAGCGCATGCGTGAGGCCATCTTGACTCCCACACCAGTCCCAGGACGATGATCTCCTGGCTTCGCTGCACTGCATTTCCTTGCACAGGGAAGCGTTGTATGTTGCTATTTCTTTATCTGCCAGGCAATGGAGTGTGTTTTACTCTTCTGTGAAATGGTACCTGACACGCAGTAGGCCCCCATTCAACACTTGCCGTATTAAAATTCACTGAGCTGGAAATATAGCTCAGTAGCATATCGCCTGCCTGGTAAGCATGAGGTCGTGAGTTCGATTCCCGGTACCAAAAAATAAAATAAAATTCACCAGACACATTATTGTTGCCACATTCAAGATACGGATTAAAGCTAAAAAGCCATCTTCAGTTTCATGGAAGAGTGAAAAGCACAGATATGCTGGTGGGAAAAGGAGAGGAAAGACGAGAGAAGAGAAGAAGTAGCTCAACAAAGAATCAACTCATGAACACAAATCCATTGTTTTCTTTTCCATTACTACCTAAAACTGAGACATCACCACATTAGACTCACTTGGTAATGTCTTTCTGTGTTGACTGCTCCTTTTGAAGTGGAAAGAATATTCTTCATTAAGTCTACATATTAGAAGGTGCTCAGAAGATAGCTCAGTGGCACAGTGCCTGCCTGGCAAGCACAAGATCCTGAGTTCAATTCCCAGTACCAAAAAAAAATTCTACTTATTAGAGTTGCCAGTTAAAGAACAGGATGACCAGTTAAATCTAAGTTTCACATAAAAGACAAGTCAATTTGAAATGTATGTCTCAAATTTTACATGAGACTCACTAAGAAGTTGGTTTTCACTCAAGAAAAATTCAAAATTAACCAAGTGTCCTGCATTTTGCTAAGTCTGGACAGCCTGCTCTGGGCATCAGCCTATGGTATCAGTCTACTAAATGCCCACCCTTCTTGGGCCCCCAGAGCGAAGGATCTGAGGACAAAGGGAGCCAGCTTGTGGCTGGCAGTGAAGGAGGTGAATACAATAGTTCACACTTGTTTCAGGACTGCTCTCCAAGCCTGGAAAATCTCCAACTTTTTCATCTACATTTGAGGCCAGCCAGAGCAGGGGGCTTCACTTTCTCTTTGGTAGGACCTAGGATATTTATGAACATTTGTGACCCAGGGAATTAGATGGGAACTTTGGGGAAATTGCCATGAGACCAATGTGGATTTATCTAAAAGCTATTGACTAGAGGTGTCGTGTATTGGACAAATGCCTTTCATGGGCTAGGTCTTGTCCTCAGCACTTCGTGAGAATTATTTGCATATCCTTCCCACAAGGCAGCTCTTGGTTATTTTAATTATCTCTATTTTTTGGATGAGGAAGTTGAGAAGCAGAGATGATAATGAAATGCCTAAGGTCACACCACTAATTAGAGAGAGAAATGAGCTACAACCCATGCCTTCTTACGCCGGAGTCCTCAGAGTAAAAAGAAAAGAAAGAAAATTTCATTTTTAGTTCTGGTGCCTCTCCAAAAGATAATCTGCTGCTTTAAAAATACAGAATCTTAATAGCACTGTTTATGAATTTCAAACTATTCTCCCCGAGCTTCCAGAATCTTAATAGCACTGTCTATGAATTTCAAACTATTCTCCCCGAGCTTCTAACTCAAGCTTTACATGAGTGTGTTTAAAAGTTACTGGGAAGCAGATTGAGGACAAAATATTGGAACATGAAGGAGGGAGTTTCAGTTAACTCCCAAGTAATGCCAGGTTCAACTGAGCAGGGAGATGTCTCCTCCAATGCCATCTGCCCAAATTCCAAAATGCTCTTCCTTTCCACAAAGAACTGAGGCCAGCATGAAGCTAGCACGGCCCCCTTGCTTCAGTGATAACAGAAATTAGATAGGGGACCATCGTCAGTGGTTAATGGGAACAAGCTCTAACCGGAAATAAAGACAACAAAGGGGGGCACAGATTTGAAAAAGCCAAGCTGCCCCCTGTTAAAAGGAAGCAGGAAAACCAGGGCACACACTTCAGTCTGAGGGACAGAGGGGCAGGCTGGAGGAGCTGGAGGAGTTGGAGGAGGAGACCAGTTTTGTGGGGTTCTGTGGATGCTGGGGTCGGATGGGCCATATCTCAGTCCTGGTTTCAGAGCTGTCGAAGAACCCTGATGGCTTGACCAGAAACAGGCCCCTGCGTTGATCATCTTCTGAGGCTCTGCTGGAATCCAGGTGATCTTGCGTTTAGGAAACAGAAAGTCTGGGTCCCGATGAAGGTCCCTGTAAGTCTGCTCTCCTGATGTCCTCAGTGTTGAGATAATCTGAGGAGATTTAGACTAATAAACCTTGCTTGGCCAACTTTTAGCCAGAACCTCCCTAAATGACTGATCTGCGGCCATGCAGAGGGTTTGACCTGAGCTTCACAACATGAAAGTCATGTGCTTTGAGCTCCCTGTTGGGCAGCCTGGATCCAAAGGAGGGGTCTCTGGATTCCTCGGAAGAAAGCACATGTTAGTGTTGTATTTTTGCTGTGATTAGTCCACGTTTGCAGGACCTAATGATTACATCCATCATGAAGAGTCGGTACATGTACATAACATGTCTTTATTCTTTTTTCGTCTTCTTCCCCACCCCTTCCTCCCAACTTCCCCCCTCTCTTGTTCTCTTCCCTTTTGCAAAAGCTGTCTCTCCCTGTTTCCTATGATCTTTTATTTTGCCCCTCAACCTGTATCTTCTATCTATGAAGAAGCTCCAGCGGACCTCACAGACTGCTTCCCTGCACACATTTCTTTTTTAAATACAGTTGAAAGCTGTGTTTAATGCACTAGGCTCCTGAGAAATTCACCCATCCTTGTTTCTCTGAAAAGTGCACGGGCAACTTGCTAATCGCCGACCTCTCAGGCTCTGACCTAGCGCCTTGTTTTCATTTCTTCATAATTGTCCCCATCTGTGTTCACAGCTGGCATAAGAGAAAGGCAAATTAAAATACTGAGATTCCATCTTACCCCAGAAGAATAGCTAACGTCAATAAGTCAGATAATAACAAAGGTTGGTGAGGCTGCAGGGACAAAGGAACCCTTCTCCACTGTTGGTGGGAGTGTGGACTAGGGCATTCACAATGGAAATCAGAATGGAGCATCCTCAAAGAACTGGAACTACAAATCCTATTGCATGCAGTTGTTACCCTCTCAGGCATCTTCCTGAAAGAGTTAAAGTCATCATAGTACAGTGGTACATGCATACCTATGTTTGCAGCAGCCCAACTCACAATGACCAAATCCTGGAAATGGCCTCTATGTCCATCAATAGATGAATGGATAAAGAAAAAGTATTTACACACCATGGAATACTATCCTGCCAAAAAAGAAAAATAAACTTAAGTCATTTGTTTAAAAAATGGATACACTTTGAGGCCATAATATGAAGTGAAATAAATGGGACACACAAGCTTAAGTATCACATGGTTTCTCTTATATGAGAAACCCGAAGTAGAAATGAGCAGAATAATAGCAAATGGGAAGTGGGTAGAGAGATTTTTACTAAACGGGAAGGATATTGACAATCTTTAAGGTTCAACCAGCTAAAGCCTTGGCGTGGTCTGAAGTGCATCCTGGAGGGTCTTCGATATGGAACAGAGACCCCGTAGACCCAGCCCTGGTGTCAGGGACTTGGCCCACAGAGCAATGAGCAGTGTAGATGCATCCAGGTCACTCCGGGAACTTCTCCATTTTGAAAAAAGATGGGCCTCATAGGTAAGGCCTGTGGGGAGCCCCAGGGGATGTGTGGTCTTGTGAGAGTGCACAGTGGCCAGGAGAGGACTGGCATGCAGGATGGACACAGGGGCTGGCACAGAGGACAGGTGCACCCAATGGCTCCTCCTGCCTCCGCCTCCCGCTTCTGTGCTCCAGATTAGCTCTGAGCCCCCCCTCCTGGCTGCCTGGGACCACAGGAAGCAATCCAGAGGAGCTAGGTGTGCACCCAGGTGAGGAGGGAGCCCAGGGACTGTGGAATGCTGCCCATTTGCAGTGTCCCAGAATGGGGGAGAGGTGACAGTTGAGACCTGGGTGCTGCTGGTCTCTGCCCCTGGCACCTTGGGAAATTGTGGTAGAACTGGGAAGGGCAGGGGCTCCTGGACCTCTCTCCAAGGAGAGACCCCAGGAACTCAGGGTTAAGGTGCTGCATCAGGCAGGCAAACTAGGACTTGCCTTATCTCCAGGTCTGTTACACACACGCACGTGCACCCATACACATGCATGTGCCCACACCTTTGGGGAAGGTTGCTTCTGGAATCCACTTCTAACAAGCAGCTGTAGAAACAAAATTATAAAATCAAAGCCACACTTCTCTCCTCCAGTGTCTTGGCAGGGAGATAAGAGCACAACAGTAGGGTTACTCCACCCAGACTCAAGGGGATTCCTGTTTTCAAACATCCCAGCAAAGCCGGAAGCAAAATAGTTGCTCCCTCCTGGCCTCCTGGGGCCCACAGAGGTGCCAGGAAGGAAGAGAGGTTGTGTGGTGCCAAGCGGGAGAGCACCACCTGCTAGGTCACAGGACTCAGGGAGGGACCTGCTACCAAACCAGTGTGGCCCGCATTCCTCTGGACCCAAATGGGAGTGCTAAACTGGGAGACTGTCCTCGAGCCACAGCTGGGAATGGCATCTGCAGTCCCAGAAGCTGGGACCAAACCTTGGGCTCACGCCCATCTCAGGAGTCAGTACTGGCCTGAGCCCTGAGGGGAAGATGCCCCCGCTGAAGCAGGAGATGTCCTTGAGGAGAGGCTTTGGGGGGCCCTGCAGAAGGCGAGGCTGTGGCTGCCTTCGCATCCTGCACCCGCACAGCAGGCACTGTGGGAGCCGCGGCAGCCGGGGTGCAGGGCTTGCCCAGCGCCTGGCACTTCCTAATAGGACACCCAGGCCTGGCAGCAGCTCCTTGCATCTCTGCTTCACTGAGCCTTGTCATGGGGACATGCAAAGCGACTAAGTCCTCTTTGCAGACAATTACAGTTTGCTGACCTCTTAGGGATTCCTTCAGTAAACAGCAGAAAGGCTATCTAGGTCCCCGATCCCTGGGAAGGCCAGGGGGAGCTCAGAAGCATCCCCTGAGAATCTTGGTTCCTCCCTGACACCTGTTTTATCAAAGGCCTGATTGTGATTCATGATGGAGACCTTGACTGACCCTACGGGAGACATTTCCACACAAGCAAAGCCACAAGGCAACAGTATGGAGGGGACAGACACTGACCCAGAATGAGACAGCTCAAGTGGCAGTGCTCCTGAGTCTTGGGAAGCTCTGTGGCTTTTGGCCACAGACAGCAGGTTCCCCTGTTTCTCTGTGAAGTCAGCACCTAGGATATACTGTCACAGGTATGCCCGGCTCCATGTCGTAGGAAAGACTCATAGCTCAGAATGATGAGTGGGCTGATAAATATACATTCCTCATTGTTTAAAAATAAACATAGGAGCTGAGGAGAAGAAAGCGTTTACTATAAGCCTGCTCATGGAATCACGTGGGCTGGTCCATTCCTTCTGGGAGCTGTGCTCATTCATTCCTCAGTGTCAAAAGGTATTTACTGAGCAGCACGGTGTGCCAGGCACTGAGTCCAGAGCTGAAAGAGAGGCTTCGCTATTGTCATGAAGTCCACGCTCCAGCACTGAGTGGTGAGCAAGCTGAGTTCAGGTCATGAGGAGAGCTTTGAGGAAAAGCCAAGTGCAGAGGCACAGTGTGTGTGTGTGTGTGTGTGTGTGTGTGTGTAAGCGTGTACAGGTGGGAGCAACCTGGCATCTGGGATTTGGTTTTAAAGAGAGACTTCTCTGAGAGGTGGCCCCATAGCACTGGGAACAGATGGTGCGGAAGGCACAGTTAAAAGCCAGCATAGGCTCAGGTAGCACCAGGGCTGGGGAGCACAGTCTCTGGGCCAAGGGAAAGGGCTGTGAAGGTTCCATTTTATTCTGCAATTAGGTCGGTGAGAAGCCAAAAGAGAATCTCTGCAGAGGGAAAACATCACACACTCAGGTTTTGTTTAAATATTACACTGGGTGCAGAGTGCAGAACAGATTTTGGGGGTGGAGAGAAAGCAGACCAGTTCTGGGTTTATCGAAGGTGACCTTGTCCAGGTGGTAGCACTAGAGGGCGGTATCTGGGAGAGAGAGTGGGACGTTACCTGATTCTGTTTCAGATTTCCCAGGTACAAGCTGGAGCTGATATTGTTAGGTGGGGCTCACTTAATCCGTAAAGGCAAATAAGCTAATTAATATGCTCTTAATATAAGGTTTTATTACTATTATGGGTTGCTAAGACCATGTTTCTTTGAACTCCTTATGCTTCCTTATTTTTTTGTCTTCTTGAGACAGGGTCTCTATGCAGTTCAGGCTGGCCTTGAGCTCACTATATAGCCCAAGCTGGTCTCAAACTTGCAACGATACTCCTGCCTCAGCCTCCCAAGTCCAGGGATTACAAGCATGTGCCACTATGTCTGGCTCCTTATGCTTCCTTTTAAAATCCATGTTCTAATAAACATCAATTTTTTGTTGTATTCTGTTAAATAAATCTAACTTAATCCTCCATAAAGATTCTGCTCTGTTCAGTCCATTGGAAACTCTTGTTACCCTTAAACCTTATCATAGAATGCCATGACATGAATGCTAAAATAATAACCATTTTAATTTGGAAAAAGGAATGTGCTTAGGTAAAAGTAGAATATTTGAAGTAAGGAAAAATAAATCAAAACCTTTTTATTCTTTGGATAGATTTGATTTTGTCCTAGATACAGGTAACCTCCGTGCAGAGATACGTAGATAAAGAGATTTTCCAGAGCAGCCTGGGATGCTGAGTTGAACAGGACCATGTCCCTTAGGGAAGCATTTTCTCTCTCTGAGAAACTCTTAACCTTTCTCTCTTCAGCCACTGATGAAGTCTTGGAGTCAGGGTAGACCCATGAGGTTGTTTACCAGAGAGGGCAGGGGTAACTTTCTCATGACAGGATAGCTCACTGCCACATGAGGCAACCCCTGATCTCTTTCCTGGCTCTCTTTGACTGCAGAAAAGCACAGTGCCTCTGTGTAGAAGCAAGAAGCCCTTCCTCATCCACGTGTGTGTGGTGGAAGTTTCAGCTCCTCGTGACTAAATAGGCTCTGGGTTTTGCTCATGTGCCGGATGTCATCAGCTCTTTATGGGACTGATGTGTCTGAACTTTAACTTCCAGTGACAAGTTGGGGGGGTCAATGCTGACAAATATGACAGTGATTCTGGGATCTTTAAGGTCTATCGTTTGCTCTCTGTCCCATAGCAGTTCCTTAGGATTGGGGCTGGCTGGGGCATCTGTAAGGGAGCGCTTATAGTTTCTCCTGAGGGCCCTGTGTCTGTCTTGTTTGACTCATGGTATCTTCAAAGGTTCACTTAGTTGCTCTCTTTTAAAGATCAGTGAGTATCACATAAAAATGTAGTCTTCCAGCCTTTGAAAACTCCCAGAAGACCTAGTAGCATGGAGCCTTCATTCCTGCATGGAGCAGTTGTTGGAGGAGAGTGTCAGCTGACACTTCTGGGTGGCCACTGGGCCAGAACCCCCACCAATCCTCACTTAAGACTCTTCTGAGGTACCTGGCCATGTAGGTCTTGGCTTTAGAACCTCAGGTTAGGGCTGTCCGGCCCAGCCTGCCCTTTCTACAACCATTGTCCAGCAGTGCAGGAATCCCTGACTGTCCAGGATTCTGCAGGTCAGCCTCACACTTGTGCTTTGCTTTTCTGACCAAGCCAATGGTAGAAAAGGTCCTGTCAGCAAGGTTTTATAATCTGGGTCCACACAGGATACATCTAAGACCTTCTATGCAGAAAGCTATCTGTTAGGTGCCGTTCTGGTACACCAGCGTCTCCTGTGACCCTCTGTCTCCATCGCCCACCATCCTGGCTGTCGTTGGCCAAATGTCCCTGTGTAGGAACCTTCATCTTTTGAAATCCTGGAAGCCACACAGACTCAATAGGACGTGCTCTTTCTGGTGAGAATGCAGTTGAGAGAACGCATGTTCTCTTGTGTGGCTGACAGTGGCTCTACATTATTATCTTAGTTTGTTTGCTTGGCTGATTCATCCTGATTTCGACATACTTTCAGTTAGGTTTTTCTGAGGATTTACAGAACTAGTGTCTTTCAACTGAAGGTCACTTTTCTCCCCCAGGACACCTGGCAATACCTGTGACTGAGCCCGAGTGGGTATAGCCAGGGGTGCTGCTAGACACCCTCAAGGCCTAGGGAGCCACACAACCATGAGCCCTCAACCCAGAAAGTCAGTAGCACTGAAGTCAGGGTCCTCACTTTAGAGTCTGAACTCACATTCACATCCTGGCCCAGCTACCTCCTATGCCTGTGGCCATGAGCGTATTTAACCTGTCTCTCTCTGCTTGCTCCCCTGAACTCTGAGCTCTGGGGATGAAATGCCTTCATGGATATAAGATGCTCAGCATGTTGCTGGCGCAGAGTAAGATGGCATTATTACAGATCACCATGCAAACATTCATTTAGTCTTCCTCCTTGTGTTATTCCTCTGGGGTATATGCATTTGGGGGGCTCAAGGGTAAGCGTGTCATGTCCAGCCTGTGCAACTCATGTACTTTAAATTGCACACCATCCCAAGTAGCATGATGGACTCACAAGCCATCCCTCCACATCCCGCCTTCATCCAGCATGGCGACACCGTACCTGCCACTCACACAGTGGTCACTTGGGAGCTGCCTTGGTGATGGGATCAGTAGTCATTTCAGCACTTGTGTTCAGGTGGCCTTTATTTTACTCAATGATGGCCCTAAGAACTATGATATGTTGGAGGTGCTGGGCATAAAACACGCAGGACAGATGGACCTGGCACTGAGTGGGAAGCACAGGGAAGAGAGCAAAGGACCCAAGTCTTCTGCAGGCTCCGTTTCCACTGGGGCTTTGAAAGCTATCTCCCCTTTGGATAGGAAGGGCTTTTCAGATCCAATCAGTATTTTCCTGGAACATCAGCCAAGCTTAATTCCACAGTCCCCAGGGGAAGATGTGGACTCAGTTCCTCTAGTGGAAAAAGCTCTTGTTTACTAGTTTCAGTTTCACCCCCTCAGCCTCTCCACATCCTGTCCCCAGACCCTCATTTACGTGACAGGCTGCAGCCCTAGGATGCAGCCACAGACTCTGAAGACTGATAACAACATTCCTTAAAGGGTTTATATCCCTCTAACAAGCCAACGATCACTCACCTTTGACAGATGAAGAGAGAGAAGCAAGAGTGGGTCATCAAACCAGGAAACAGCAGATCCAGGAGTCAAACACTGGCAGCCAGAGGCAGCGGCCACATCCCTAAACCTCTCGCTTCTTCTGCCACAGGGTAAGTGTCCTCAAAGAGAAAACCCACTCTGTAGCCATGCATGCGGACAACTCCCAAAAGCATTGTGACACTCACACTCATAATGGTGTCTATGTGGAGTGTGTGTGTGTGTGTGTGTGTGTGTGTTTGTACACTCATCCCTGCATGCTTATATGGTCCTTGTGCCTCTTCTGTGTCTCATTTGTTTAGTGTAGGGGATGGCTATGGCTTTAGCTTTTCATAATGCAGGAATCCCTAGTCCTTTCAGAAGAAGCTACAGTCATTCTTTGGGAAAAATTCTTCAGGGGG
The DNA here is from genome assembly GCA_004027595.1 of Dinomys branickii. Taxonomy (NCBI): domain Eukaryota; kingdom Metazoa; phylum Chordata; class Mammalia; order Rodentia; family Dinomyidae; genus Dinomys; species Dinomys branickii. Next base: position 279,630 of record PVLD010000411.1, on the reverse strand, counting down.
AGTCAGTAGAGAGCCGTATAGTACAGGTGACAAATCTTATATCCTATAGTACAGGGCCCGTCTGGGCAGGCTGCAGAGTGGAATGGAACCTCCAAGGTGGCAGATACTACCCGGTAATCTGAGATAGTATGTGTCCTTCACTGCCTTTCGCTGTGAGGACACAAAAATCTGGATATTTGCACCTGGGGTGAGGGTGAGTTCCTTTTTCAAAATATGGGTAGAATCCATTAATTTTTATTTTACTTCGAGTTTATTTTTAAAATACTGACTTATAAATGGCCACTTTGTGAAATTGTACCCCACAATAGAGAACTTGCTTTATGTTTTGCTTTTTCGGCCGTACCTTTTTTCCTGACGCTGTGAAATGATTACACAAGAGTTGTGTCAGCTGTGCCCAAAACAGGAGCTGCTGGGACACTTCTGCAGAAATCAGCTGAGTCTTGCATATTTGAGACAATCCGAGGCTAAGATCTTGATGCCCTCAGCTAACATGGTACAGATAAAAACAACATTCAGACAGTATTACCTTTTCTTTCCTAGTCTCAAAATTAGCAAGTGTTGAATAGGAAATTTTTTGCTGATGCTTTTGAAAAGAATCATATAACTTTGCTAAAGATGGTGACCTCAGAATCCAACCCTAACTATGAATCTCACATTTTTTTGTAATAACCCTGCAAGGGAATGCATAAGCAGTGTTAAATCCTTCTCTTGACCAGTGAGGTAGACATTATAAATGATCTAATCGTCAAAATGCTCTTGCTTTGTTGCCCAGATATCTGCCTCCTTGTTGCATGGTTCAGAATGGAATGAATATTTCTTTCAGGGATATCGTTGCTCTTGTCCTGTCTTAGGCCAGGGCTTTGTAACTCAGCATCATGGACAAGTGGGGGTGATTTTGTGTTTTAGGGATGTCCTGTGCATATGTAGTAATCCTTGGCCTCTGCCTGTCCCCAGCCAATAGCAGTCCTCTTCCAGTTGTGACAGCTAAAAACTTCTCCAGACATGATGCAATATTTTGAGGGCTAACATTGCAGCTACTAGATAGAGTGTGATGTGCTGGCTAGGTTTTCCCTACCTTCCTGTTACTGTAAAATATCCAAAGCAGGAGATGTTATCTTCTTCCTCAATGATTCAGTCTGGTAATGGATCAATTTTGAGATATTGATCCCTCAACCACTGTCTTAGAATTTAGTTAAAAGGAAGTTGGCCTATTACTTGCTCTTAGGCCTTCCTCTAACTCTTGATGTTTTATTATTATTGCTATCACAATTCACATAAGCTTGATGGCTTGGAGAAACATAATTTCTTATCCTGTAATCTCTAAGTCAGATGCCTGAGAGGCCTGGCTTGGATAAAAAGAAGGTGTTGGCAAGGGTAAGTTCTTCTTGGATCCTGAGAGGAAACTCAGTCTCCTGCCCTTCTCAAGATTTTAGAAATTACCACAGTCTGTGACTCCTATACCTTCCTCCATCTCCAAAGCTAGCCACAGCTGATTGCCTGTCACATGATGTTATTCAGACCTCTGCTGCTGGTACCCCTTCCTCCACCTTGTGCTACAGTGGGCCACCAGATGACAAATGATCATATCTCTCCATTTTAAGGCAGTTGATTAGCAGCTCTGTTCCACCTGCAATCTTAAGTCCCCTTTGCCATGTAACAAACCTACCAGCCTTTACCTATGGATTTAAAGCATTGGAAAAGAGAAAAGTAGAAAGAAGAATTAAAAATTACTCTTTTTGGTTTGGAGTTTTACAGTGAGAAACAACAATACAGGACACCTATTTTATAAAATTATTTATAAGTCACCCAAATAGTCATATACAAGAGGATGCAGGAAATCTGTCTACACACTAAAGACCAAAGAATCTAACTGAGGGCTTGGATCCCACAGTAATGTCCTGCATAAATTCAGCTGAAGACCTAGAGCCCATAACAATACCTCCCATGAGTCCAGCTGGAGGCCTAGAGCCTACGAGAATGTCTCATGCAGGCCTGTTTCACAATCTGCACTGGGAAGGCCCAAAGGTCAGTGGTGGAATCTAGAACGTCTGTGCCAGCAGGATGAAGGATCTGTGCCAGCAGACTGGGAGACATGAACTGGAGCCAAGAAGCGATGCTCAAAGTAAGAAACAGAGTTTCACTGCTCAAAGGTACCACAGCCTCCCTCAGTGACAGTGAGGTCCCGAGCTCTTCCAGTGATCAGGATGGATGGCTGAACTCCCATCAGGCAAGCTAATGTGGCAGGCTTCTCCAGGAGACTAAGCAGTGCACCATCTTCCCCTCTAGAGCCAGGAAGCAATACTTAAAGTGAGGACAAGGGCTCCCCCAAAGTGAACTGAAGCCATTCTTAGCAACAACAAGGCCCCAAGCTCTTTGGACAATGATAATAGCCAAGTTCCTCAGGAAAGCCAGCAGGACAAGCTCCTCCAAGAGAACCACAGCTTCTTACAGCTTCTAACAGTTCCCAACAGCTTCTACCAGCTCCCAGCAAGCTCTCAGCCTCTTCTCTGGTTCTGCTTCTTATGCTGCTGACAACAATCCTCAAATGGGCCTCCCACACCCAGTACCATGCTGATTGAGTTCAGCAGGGTGTTACAAGTTGACCACCAGTTGTCAATCCACATTACCTTTAGTTTCTAACCATGTAAAAATCTCCAATGATAAACCTTGGAGATGTTTAAATATTTGCTTTGTCTCTTCCTCTCCCCCCCCCTTCCATTTCTATTTTATGTATCTCTATCTAAAATGATGGTATTTCTCTTAATCCTCTAAGTGACATTTTACTTTACTTTCAACATAATACTTGTCATGATTAACAAGATCCTTTTAAATGTCACTTTTAGATTACTTTTTATTAGAAAAGCAAAACCTTTTGTCATAAAATATGTGAGACTTAATGGCGAAAACATCTATGAATCCATTATCCTTCTTATATTAACTGGCGTTTAAATGTGAATTTTTACATGACAATTTTGTAATATCTTTTAGTTGAAATTGCATTAGAAACAGTCTCCTAAATCACAAAGAATTATTTTACAGACATCCTACTGACTGAATAAAATCCCATTGCTGAGGTGTCCCGATTGTCTGACATTTGTGGGGTTTTGGTGGTGGTGTACGCGCACAGGGCACCGATAACCTGTGGAAGACAAGAAGGGCGGTGACCATGAAGTGCTCTGAGAGTGCGATGGAAATGCTTATTTTGGTGCCTACGGGAATGTGGGGCCCTTTGTGAAACCCACTAAATCTATCCAGCTGTTCCACCCTGGACAAAGTGGAGGGGGACCAAGGGCTGACATCAAGCAGCAGAGAGAAGATGTGTTTGTTCAGACGAAAGCCTTTTGTGTGAGGGAACATGGCCCTGCCCAAGGGACCACAGAATGCCTGGTGTGTTTCTGAGAGGTAAGGGAGCCAGGATGGTTGAGACAAGGATATACCAGGCACAGACATCCCTCAGTGCCTGTGATGCACAGACTGATGAGGACAGCCCTCTGGGCTACTTTGCTCTGTGACTTCTAGAGCCTTCAAGGCCTGACAGAAGAGTGACATGACCACAGTGGCCATGATGCCTGGGAGAGATTGGGGAGACCACTTAGAATTATTGCCAAAATTCAGATGAGCAGTGAGGGTGGCTTTGATCATTCCCATCACCCCCCAAAATCAAAGAGCACGTTTTAAAGCAGAAAAGTCATGCACAAATGGAAGACAGCTTTTGCTAATAAGACATCGCCTGTTGCCTAACTGCCGTGGGGAATACTTATTCAACACCAGCTGCCTGTTGGGACCTCTCCTAAGTGCTAGGAGCAAGAACAACCTGATCTGCCTTTCAGAAGCTAACAGTGGAGTAGGATGATTGAGAGCACCTAAATAAATAAATAGTCACACCAAATACACGCAACAAATTATAATTATAGTGCAGCAGTATTATAATTACTGTATCATTAGGGCAGAGGCACTGGCCCAAAGCTGTGTTTACTGTGTGCTACACAGAGGGCCACCAGTAGATATGATATAAAGAGTAGAATATGGTTGGTACAATTATTACATTTATTTTTATTTTTAAAGAGAGAAAAAAAATACAGAATTTCAAAATAAGATAAGAAATTAACAATGGTTATTATATTATATCTTCAAAGTAGTTGCTCAGATTACAAGATGTAGGCATGCAAAACTGATCAAACAATATAATCACTGACTGTTGCTTTTAATTATTTAATAGAAATTAGTACAATTAGCTATCTTGTGTATATATATATATATTTTTTTAATTTTCTCATCCTTCTTTTCTCCTTTACCCCATCCCAGTTATTCTTTCCTTTTGAGCAGTTTATTTCTCTTTCACAGTATTTACTGTATCTTTTGAATCTTATTTAACTTATTACATTTTGATGCTATGCTTTATAAGTAAAGTACACTGCTACCCTGTTAGACAACGAGTGATCAGAAACCTAATGTAACTGCTCATAAGTATGACCTCTGTACCCTGTGATCCTGTAGTATCAAAGGCTTTGCCACCCTAGTCCCTACCTAAGTCCAGCTCAGAAAATGCACGTTTTGTTTTCCCCGTCACCTCGCTACCTCCCACTTTCTCAGCATATTTAAATCCTCTGTACATGTTCTCTTTATCACCTGCTGTGCAGAAGCTTCCACTGAATCCAGGATGGCCCCACCAAAACTGCACTTGCTCTTCTGCCTCTCCAGCTGTCTGGTACTGGTCCAACCTTTTGACTGGCATGATGTAAATCCTGTCACCTATATCCAACCAGGTAAGAGACACCTAACTCCAGGGCTTGAACTGTCACCAACCCCAGGCAACCTCAACAATGCTGTATGTTTGTGCTTCTCTAAACAAGTCCTATTAAGAAATGGTGGTGAGACCCTCCATTCTCTTGAAGTTGGGAGAAAGGGTGCACTCTATCCTTTTTATAGCTGTGTTCTACCACAACAGACCAAGGTGAGGCAAGAGGCAAGGATCTCAAAACACAGGCCTCATACTGTCCTTAGTGGAGGGCAGTAGGAAGAGATGACAATTTGGATCCAGAAAGGTATGACCTGTTCTGCCTAAGAAGTAGGGACAAGTGGGCTGCAGAATAGACACTGTCACTTGCTTTCTTAACTTGGGGTAAGGAGAGGAGAAAGAGAGGGGGCTTCAATGAGCCAGCAGGAATAGCCACAGTAGGACCCCTCTAGTCACCTCTGTGTCACCAAAAGATCCTACTGCAAAGAGCTTGCACTGTAGCTTTGTGGTGTCCTGCTTATCCCAGGTGTAGTGAGTATAGTTCTCTGCCATGCTCCTTTGGAGAGCAGGGAAGCTGGATTGTGAAGGTGTTGCACCGTCATAGCCACAGGTCTGTGCATGTGCCTTGACCGAGTCACCAGATCTGGTTGTTCAGGGTTGATAGAAGATAACTTTTCACAGCACTCTTACATAACATGGTGCCATCAAGATAAACCTTGCCCTACTTCATAACCAAGGAAATGAATGCCAAGTAGGAGAGGGGCCATGTTTTTTGTGTCCATCAATATCTGCAAGGTCTGTTCATTCCTCAGCATTTACGAACAGATTTGGGCATCAGGGATATGCAGGTGACCACGACCAAGGCCTGTAGTGCAGGAATCTGGAGCTTGGTAAAGTTAGATTCATGCAAGCTATGGGTTGAAGACATGTAACGTTTTACATAATGACAGGTAAATTATCAGCTAGGGGACATTTGTACCATGCACTTTTTATTGGTTCCGGGTGTGAATGTCAAGACATATTTCCTATCCCTTCACGTTTAAAAATCACTGGGCTGGCAGAAACTTGAGGACAAGAACGTTGATTTGTTCATGTGTAGCTGAAGCCCAGTGCCCTCCTCTTCCTAAAGGCTCAAAAGGAATACATACATGTTTTTACAATTACTATAAGAGTTTATTAAATAAAAAATTCAAACAATAGCTGATTCTTTGCAAGTTCTTATTAATTGAATACCTAGAAAAGATGGCAGTGGAGGTAAAAGGGTTCTGACTGTGGCATTTATGAAGAGAGATGTTGGTTGCTAATGGAGGGCATAAAGCCATATAAGAGAACATAATTTCCCTAACATGTGTGTAACTCCTCTGAAGACAGTTGCAGGAATATTGGACAAATGAACCTCACCCAAAGCCAGTGATAGGATCAGTAGCACAGCATAGGTTCCAAAGCTCTGTTTCAAGATGATTCCTGGTGGATGATAGGTGGAAGCAGGGACTGGGGCCCAGGACTGGTGACTGCAGGCTGCTGAGCCTTCTCTGCAGACCCCTGGCCCTAGAGAGCCACAGAAGCCCCCTGTAGACTCCTCCTGAAGCCTGGGTCAGTCCCTCACCTCCTGAGGTCTTCTCAGGGGCCAGATGTCCTGAAATTACCTTGATCTGAACTCTGGGTGGGGAAGCATCTCATGGACTGCAGACTTGGGAAACCCAGAGGACATCCTCAGTTTATCAGAAAGGGCCCCAGGGCCTTGTTGGAACTGAGGTCTGATCAGGGGAAGGTCTGATCACTACTTCTATAGAGTGGTGCCTCTGTGGCTCTTGAGCCAGTTGTAGAAGGAATGTGTCCAGGGCCACTGTGGGCTGGCTAGGATCCCCACTGAACCCTAAAAGCCTGCAGCCCCCCCCCACTTGGTCCAGGCAAGGCTCAGCCTCATGTGGGTGGGCTCAGCACCTCAGAGGGCTCATAGCAGAGGTAAAGGCAGCTGTCAGCTCCCTGCTATCCTCTGGACATGATCTGTCTCTGCTGTGCCCTGAACACGGCTCCATAGTCTCTGTGGAGAGGAAGAGCCTTTGTAATCCTCAATATCCCCGAACTGTTTGCCTGCCAGAAAAGGTAGGAAACCGAATCCCTGAGGAAATGCCATGAATTTTGAAGTTGCTCTACAGGGAAATGGATGTTCCTATTTAGAGCTGCTTCGGTCTCTGAACTTCAAGCACTGCATGTAAGTTCGGATGTCCAAGGACCTAACTCTGGGTAAGGGGACAAGGATACCAGCTGGCTGCCTTTTGCATGTCATGTCCTGTGCCAGTGCTTGACCCTCACGTCACTTCATGCTTACACTTGTTGGGCAGGCTGGCTCAGTGCTTTCCTCCCAGGTCAGAGCCTGTGGTTCAGCCCCTGCCTCCTTGGAACCACTCTGTCATTGACTTTAAGCCGCCATCCTCTGTAACAGCCAGATGGCCTGGTGCCTGAGCAAAGTGGTGCTTAAACCTAAAGGAGACTTTCCTGGCCCTTCTCTGGTTCTGTAGCTGGGGAGGGGCCTGGAGCTGCATTTCCAAGCTCTGCTGGGCCGGTGAGGCTGGCTGTGGGCCCTGCTATCAAGCAGGCCTTCTTGGATGCAGGCAGAGAGGTGGCAGAAGAGCTCTGGGCTGTGGGCATCAGCACGCTCAGGGTCTATCTTCTGGCACAGGAACTTGGGCCTTGGCTTGGGCATTAATGAGCAGCCCTGTGTTTCAACCCTAAACACCACAAGTAGGAGCCATGTTTGTGCCTGGACTCCTAGCACGTTTGCTGAGAAGGCATGTGTAGACTTAAGGCCTCCTATGAACTCCCTTCTGAAAGGGCCCCACTACTCCCATCTTAGAAGCAAATATGGTGACTGAGAGCCGTAGGAGAGTTTTAAGAATTGATGAGACTTGTGCACTAAGTCCCTCCAGGAGCTGGGGAGGGGAGGCATTTGAAGGGGCCAGGCCTAGTGCACAGGACAGTAGAAGGGACAGTGGCTGCCTGGTCAAGAGACACAAAGAGCAAAAATAAGTCAGCAGAAATAAGAGTCAGAGACATGTGGGGAAGATAGTTCAAAGTTACAAACAATTGTTAGAAGTCGAACTCAGTTGAGTATAAGGGGTTAGTGAAAAAGAGATAGGAAAGTAGCACGAGACAGAATTCTGGAGCTGTGGGCTGTGTTGTTGGAGGTGGAGGAGGGGGAGGTGAGATGAACATTCGTCTCATTTTGGACCATTGGCTTTGAGGCTACTATGGGAAAGGCATCAGGTAGAAATGCCCAGTGAGAAGCTATAAGCACAAATCTGAAATGAGAGATAAAATTCATGTTTAGAAAAACCAGACTTGGAGAGTCACCTTTAGGGTACTCCAGACAGAGGGGAAGGTGAGACGAGGCTCTCAGGGTTAGGAGGTGGTGCTGCAAGGCAACCTGGGAGATGGGCTATGTCCACCTGGATCTTTTTTTTCTCCAAACCCCTATCCAGTGCACTGCACACAGCAAGTCCTCAATTAAGTCAAAAATGATAGGGGCCAGGAACTGTGGGCCATGACTGGATTCCCTTGGAAGTCCTTGCAGAATGAATCTGGGGAGCACAGGCTGCCAAATGAGGCAATATTGACCTGTTTTTCAGCGTGGATGCAAAGAATACAATCGCTGCTGTCCACTTACAGCATTAACCACACAATAATCCCCAAGGCAAGTGGGCCTTACTCCGTGGGTTGTACGGACCTGATGTCTGGTTACACTAACCAGGTAATGCTTTGACTGGTTCATGTTATCCTTGTATCCTAATACTGACTTACTCTGCTGTTGAAACTGGACCTCACTCTCACCTAGGAATGACTCACTTTGCCATTTCTGCTGCTTCATTTCTCTGATTCTATGCTGTCCTCTGATTGGTCTATACCCTCTTTTAATTTTTCTGTCTTTTCTTTTAATTGTCCTGTATTCCTTAACACTCAACAACTATTTCTTTTCTCCTTAATGACTATATTCAATCATCACAGCAGCTTAAAAAATCTCTAAACCTCTTTATGAATGGTAGAGGTACTTGGACCCCACTAATAAAATATGCAAAACATCTGTTGGATTATGTTTGAGAAGAACCTGGACTAAAAACACATTCTTTTTTCGTCAACAGAGCACCTTCTTGCGCTTATATTATCCATCACAAGATGAAGATCTCCCTGATGCCCTGTGGATCCCAAACAAAGAATATTTTTGGGGTCTTAGTAAAGTCCTTAGATCACCCAGCTTCATGGGTGAACTTTTCAATGCATTATATGGTAAGATTTCTGTTGGCCTATTGGTGAGATTCTGTCATCTCTAGAATAGAGAAACTAGGAACAAGACTTTCTAAAAGTGAAGAACAAAGCAGATTTGGTGCAATAAAATTTCTCCTAAAATGACATGGTCAGCAATTCTGAAGATCCCAGGCAGCTTTGAGAGAATCCAAGGTTCTCAGTCCATCCGTCCCCAATTCACTGGGAGTGGGTGAGATGTCAGCCTGGCACTTGCACACTTCCACAGTGGCTGCTCAGTTTTCCCTCTTAGGAACCATGGGAGGAACAATGAGCTGGTGAGGGAAGCAGATTGGCTGTTGTCACCATTAATCCCTATGCTCTGTCTCAGGCAAAAAAAAAAAAAAAAAAAGAAAGTAGAGGTGACTGTCATCCTCCAGACCAAAACAAAAGAGTGATAGCTCATTTCTCGCTTGCCACAAATGTGGAGACTCAACCCTTCCTGTCACCCACCGCAAGGGACCAGCAGCCTCTCTCGCACCATTTCAGAATGCATATCATGCATTTTCTTCCTGCCTCTAACACAGACTTCCCTTTCTTCATCCATGTGACCAGTAGGGACCACTGGGCAAGTGTCAACTCTGTCTTCAAAGTTCTCCCTCAAAACCACCTGCAACTCTCGGAATCTAGTTTAACTTCCCTTTAGAGTCTTCTTAAGAATCACTTTAATGTAGAAATGATGATGGTATCCTAACCACACATCTTAATCATGCTGAATAATTTCCAAACTGCCTCTATAATGATCATCACGTTCGGTCTCCATGGTCACATCTCATCCCGTAGGTGAGAAAACAAAACACAAATACCCAATAGTAAAAATTATCATTACAATGGAGAAGTAAAGGAAGAGGGGATGTGGTTCTCTATTTTTTGAGCCCCTGAGTATGTGACTGGTTATTTTATATATTTTAACCTAATTAAATAGAATTTTAACAAAAACTCTATGCAGTAGTTCTCATTTTGTCCTGTTTGTAGAAGACAGCCTGGAGCCCAGAGCGACATGCCCAAAATCAACAGCTAGGAAGTAAGAGCGCTGCACCCAACACTGCCCTCAGCAGGAGGGCAGTGGTTTTTCTGTGCTGTGACAGAGCTTATGATACATGGCAAGAGCAGTCTCTGATTCTCACCTTTTCTCCTCAGTGTAATGTTCCTGCAGTACAGTGGGTGATTTGGTTTTAGAACATTGTCTTTCATGTTTTTCCAAAACCTTAAAATGGTCCTAAGCAACTGCTTCCCTGAATACACCCGTAAGCAGGAAACTCTCTCATCCAAAGTTGAGAGCTGGCATTGAGAAATGCGACAAATGATTGTGTGGTGTGAGGAAGGGCACATGGCTCAGCTCTTTGGTTGGTGACTGTCCAGTAGCTGACATTTGAATACATTTACTATTAATCTATAAAAACATAGGTCTAAATGGTTCAAGGTTTTATATTTTAAATTCACCAGCAACATCCAAGCCATGGAAAATGCTGACTGATTTTCCCTGTTGTGTGTAGGCTCAAAGACGATTCCTGCAAAGTGGAATTCTCCTCTGAGGACTGGTGAAAAATACCCACTAATTATCTTTTCTCATGGTCTTGGCGCATTCAGGTAATGTTTGGAAGGTCAAGTGGTTTTACAATCTAGCAGTCACTGAATACATTTTTCTCCAAAGGAGAGAATAGCATGTATTAGAATTTCATGCTGCCTTTGTCCTGGGAAAGGTGAATTCCAGAAGTCTTGTCTTTGGTCTACTCTCAGTCCCAGTTTGTGGGGATAAACTTCTTGCCAATGAAAGACAAGGTTATATTTTTGCTGGTTGTCCTTCTGCATTATAATTATTTACTCTTGAGGTCATCCTCTGTGCTAGTGCAGGTCTTCCAAGAAACAGGCACCATGGCTGGATGAGTTGTGAAGATACTGATTGAGAGAAATGAAGGTTAGGGAAGAAGGTACAGACAGGAACGGGCAGAGCTCTCAGGGATGATGTAGGCTGGACACCTGGCCAGCAGATGGGGAAGAGAGAAGGATTCACCAATAAAAGTCTTTGATTCTAGCACTGTTCTGAGGAAGATTGGCCAGGCCAACAGAAAGAGTGCTTGGCCCAAACTTGGTATTCAAAAGATTTGCCATCCTATAGGAGTGAGGCAGTGTCAGCCCCCAGGCTGGACCATGTTGATGGGAGTTTGTCACAGAGTAGCTTCATCTGATGGTAGAGATGGACACAGAGGAGAGGAGCTGGGTTTGGGTCACCTTTGCCCTCTGCAGTGTGATACCCAAGGAGCAAATTTCTACAACAAGTCGCACCCTCTCACAGATCTCAGCTGGGGATCTTAAGGCCTTTAGCTTGAACGAAGGTGGGTAGCAGCTATAGTAAAGCATTATACTCAGCTCCTTAATTATAGTCTGGTCAGCTACTGCATTGCTTTCAGACTAGCAAACTGGCAAATTGTATCGCAGAGCCACATATGCCTGGCATCTACTTCAATAAATGTTTTATTGGATCACACCACACACACTTGATTTCACAATGTCTGTGGTTACCTTTGTGCTGTAACAGCAGAGCTGGGTAGGTGGGACAGAGGATGCTCAGCCCACAATGCTGGAAGCACTGGCTTTCCGACCTCTGAGAGAGGAGCTTGCTGATTGCTCAGCTGACAGCTTCCCTCCGCATAGTCCTGTGTCTACAGCAGCGGATGAATCGCCCTTAGGTGTCTCCTTCTATCCTCTGCACACATTTCCTACTACAAGCGAAATGTGAGGACGAGGCTGTGCAAAGGGAAGGCATGGAGGAGGGATAAGGGTGCCTGATTCTGCACCACTTCACGCAGGCTGGTGGATCAGTTCTGCAACAGCCAGCGTGTACTAAGTATTTACCTTGTTTCAGGCAGGGCATGTGGTAGCATCGCTGTAACATTCCCTGAGATAAATAATTTAAAGGAGGAAAGATTTATTTTTGGCTTGTGATTTCAGAGGTTTAAGTCCATGTTTGGCTGCTCCTGGCTTTCAGGCCACCACCCAAATGCTGTGCTACAGAGCAGTTTCCTCCACCAGATAAACTAGTCCATCACCTTTATATTCAAAATCTCAGGGCATGGATCAAAATGTAGACAGGTTCTTTGCCAAAATGTAACTCAAGTGGCCTCCGGTCTAACTCCCAATAGCGTCTTCATTTCTCTCTGAGTTCTCCAAAACTGTGAGTCACAGTGATCTTTCCTCCCTTGAGTCGTTATTCCCAGGTATTTTGTTACACCAAGGAAAGCCGACTAGCAGGGTGAGAGCACTGAGGCTGCATCTGCTCCTGCGATCCTCACCAATGGGCTATTGCACTCCATAGCCTCACCTTTGCACAGAGAAGGAGCCTGGCAGAGCACACAGAAGTGCCTGCCTCAGCCACACAGCTAATAAGTGGGGGGACCAGGATTCAAATTCAGTGCTCAGCCTGGAGCCCCAGTCTCTCCCTCCCTACCTTCCTACAGACACTACCCTATTGCACCCTTACTGCCATTTTGTAGATGAGAACGAAAGCTCAGTAATTATTTGAAATCATGGCTGGGAGTTTGCAGTGATTTGCAAACCCAAAACTCTCAGAGGCAATCCTTATAATTACTCTGCCAGGCTTCTCCAACTTAGGTATTATTGGTACCTTGTCTGTCTTACAGAGTAGCCACTGAGCGAGAGAATAATGACATTAGGTAAGGCAAGGATAGGCTGATTGAGGCTGGTACTTTTGATCTCTAGTTTTCAAGGCTGGTTATTTTCCAGTTAGGTCTTATTTTCAGGGAAACACCATACACGGGGCCATCTCATTTCCTGTCTTAGAGGGCTGTACCATGTATTGTGGGGGTCAGCAGTACCCCCTACTCATGAGAGGCCCATGGCACCATCCCCCAGATGTGATCATGAAATCTCCTCCAGACATCATCAACTGTCCCTCAGGCCACTTTGAGAACCAGAACTCTCTTCTACCCCAGGGCATTGGCACAGGAGCCTAAGGCCCTCCATGTTCACAATTTTCTTAGTAGCCCCAGATTTGTAATCATGCCTGGTAATTTTGATGCTTCCCTGTTTTTGTTTTGAAGGACAATTTATTCTGCTATTGGCATTGAACTGGCATCTCATGGGTTCATAGTCGCTGCTGTAGAACACAGGTATGTTACGTAGTGGAGCCTGATTCCTTAGTCAAATACAAGGAATGTGGATGCCCATAACTATGCTTCCAGCTGGCGGTGTACAAGTTTATAAAAACTGCTGATGGAATTTCCAGCTGGGGTGAGAACAAAAGGAGACTGGATCAGAGTGTCAAGACTTAAGAAAAACAAAATTTCAAGAGTTTGTTGTATGCCATGGTCCCAGCTGAATGTTTTTCATATACTATCTCATTTATTTAGCCTTGACTACAGTGCCAAGAGATTTCTATTATTCTTGTTTAAGGGGGAGGAAGGGGAAGGTGAGAAAGGAGGGTTTCTTGACCGAAGTCAGAGGACTAGTAAACAGCACATGTGATGTGATTCCAGAAGTGAATTTTCAGTGTGGTTGACAGTGCTTCCCAGAATTGTGAAGACTGGATGATTTTTTACCCACAAGAGACAATAAACCACTTTTCTATGAGCTCCTCTGGGGTCCTCTTTAATGTAAAATGAGATTCAGAGTGGAAGAGGAAAGAGAAGTGGAAAGATCAGGGGAAGCTTGGGGTCACATGAGGACAGAGGGCTGGGGATATAGCTCAGTGGAATAAGCGCCTGCCTAGCAAGCGCAGGGTCCTGAGTCCGATCCCCAGTACCGCCAAAAAAAAAAAAAAAAAACCACACAAGAGGACGGAAAGGTGTGTGTGAGCAGCCACATCTGTTTCTGTTACAGAGAAGAATCCGCCGCTGTTACGTACTACTTTGAGGACCAGTCTGCTGCAGAATCAGAGAAGAAGTCTTGGCTCTACTTCAAATATGCAAAAGCAGAGTCCGAGATGCTGCGAAAAGAGCAGGTACGAGCCTGACTACAGCTCAAGGTGGGGTGGCCTGGTGGCCTGGGTGCGGGGCCAAAGGGGGACCTCTGTGGATCTATAATGACACGTGGAAAGTGTTGCTTCGGGGCCTCCTACACCCATTCCTGAAAGTCTGGCAGAAAAGCATCGGAGGAATACAACCCCTTATGAAATGCTGGTCCACAGTCAAAGCAAAGGCAAACACAAGAGTCCTGGGACACGAAAGCAAATATTCAGAGTCCTTGTGTATTAAAATGCCTAATTGGAGACTCTCAGGATGATAGATCATAGATTCCTCCAACCCCAGACGCACTATAAGAAAGACTTCTTTTCAGATAAGCAGGATGCGGTGGTCCCAAGTGTGTGGGCCTCAGATTCCAACTGTCTGTCTATCTCTCTGTCTGACATGAGGGGGCTCCGTCCCTTGGCAATGCAGTGACCTTGGAGGAGTTGTCCTCCTTGTGCTTCCGTGTGTTTTACCTGTTAGAGAATAGTGAGTGGTAACCAGGCAGGGCTGCGGGGTAATCATGGGAAAAGAGCACCCTGGCTGCTTCTCGCACGGGCACTTTACAAGCAGTGTGGCATTTAAGCTCATCCGCATGTCACTGTGGTAGGTGTTAGTGGAGCATAAATGGAAACCCAGAGAGGCTGTGTAAGTCCTCTAAGGTCACACAGGGGGAAAGTAACTGAGTCAGGATTCGGGCTGAGCTGCGCCTCCCTGCAAAGTGACTTCTGATCACTTTTCACGAAGTCATTTCTAGTATTTAACAGACCTACTGCTTTTCCCACGTGCTACCTCTGATCGTTAGAGTAAGTGTCACCATCCTGGACTCTGTCACTTCTTTCTTGTGATCATCCTATAGATACGGCAGCGAACAAAGGAGTGTTCCCAAGCCCTCACTTTGCTTCTCAACCTTGACGGGGGAAAGCCAGTGAAGAACGTGTTGGATTTGCAGTTTGACCTCCAGCAGCTGAAGGTGCGCTTTTAAAAAAAAGCCATTTTTCCTCTGACCTGTGGTTCACTATTATTCTTTGTTGTCTGACTTTCTGCAAGGTGCCACATGATAAGGGGCTGCGACACACACGCACATGCATACACCAGTTCAGGTTGACAGCAGTGAAGAATGCGTGGGACTGAACTGGAAATGGAATTGTTAATAGTTTGGAACTGAAAACTGACAATTTCCTTATGGTTTACCTTAATGCTTCCAGGATAAAATATTACTCCTCCTTGGACAGCTCCCACGTGTTTTTAAGCCTCATCTTGAAAAGTTGGCCAGTGTTTTAGATACAATTTGCAAAGACGGGAAATATCAGACAGGGTTGGGAACAGGGAGCGGAGGGCAGGCGGACTCGCTTGGGTGTCGGCTGAGATGATGGGAGCTGCCCTCAGGGGACAAGGAAGAGCAGGCTGTTCCCAGCCAGCTGCTCTCTGCTGTGTCCCTCCCTGGTACTGTGGACCCTAGGCCTGACGCGCCCTCCCCTGATTAACTCGTAACCTACCTTCAAGACCTGAGATAGGTACTGGCTCCTCCAAGAAGCTGGCCTGGACCTGTGCCCATCCTGGCCTGACCAGCTGTCCCTCTCCTGAGCCCTGGCTGCCCTGTGCTGTCCTGCACAATGCTTCTGTATCACTTCCTCCCCTGAAGCGCTGCAGGGACTGTCAAGGCCCAGCAGACTAACAGACAAAGTAGATGAGGTGCTGGCACTGGCATTTCAGAAAACCATGAAATACATAAATATATGTATATATAGTGTGTGTTTGTAAATATAATGTGTATATGTGTGTAAAACATAAGTGCATGTATAGGTATATGTACATTCTATTTTTATAAGAAATCAAAGTACTTATCCATGCCTGTGCAATGCATGATAATTGTATGACTGACAGATTCTTTATTTTTCTAGCACCATGTGAGATAGCTAACAATTTTTACTATGCTTTTTCATATAGGGCTCTCTTGATAGAAATAAAACAGCAATAATTGGACATTCCTTTGGTGGAGCAACAGCTATCCAGGTCCTTAGCGAAGATGAGAGATTTAGGTAAGAGAACAGGTGGAGAAAGCTAGAGAACAAGAAATTGGTGGAAGAGAGGGAATGGTAACGGGTGTGGGATTTAAATGGTTTGTCAAAGTCTTAGTGAATAAAGGATCCTTTAGGGTACATAAGTCTATTCTTTGCCCAGGAAGCAACTATTCACTTCTGTCCTTAAAAACTTCCTGGACTCCTATATATTGTCCTCCGTCATTCTTATTTACCACCTTCAAGATTTAACATTTTCACTTGGAAATCTATACACCTCTTTTCGTGGCATAACAATTGTGGTAACAATATTGCCATCACAGAGCATTCCCAAATTTCTCCAGCGGGCAGGACATTTTTTTTATTAACCCCACCCATACTCCATCTCTAAAGTGGAGCTCGAGCTAAAATTACACAGATGTTTGGGCGGGAGTCCTTAAAACTAGCAGGAACATTTTATCCTTGAACTATTTCATCTCAGGCTAATGAGGTCACCTAGAACTCACTAAATAGAAAGGGACCAAGATTGTTTATGAAACTTTACCTTGAACTTCTTAGAAAATCTATTTTAACATAAAGCAGTTCTCTTCTTTTATCCTTCTGCACATCAGGAAGATTGTCCAAAAGGTCAGAAAACAGGAAAAACTTATTTGTGAAAAGAAAGTTAGTTACATTGCCAAATGGTGTTTTGCTTCAACCCGTAGCTTTTCAGGTGAATCACATTTGACATATAAAGCAGTGGGTCTCCTTGTTACTCTTGAACAAGTGTAAAACATGCACCGTGGGACTTCCAAAGCTCTGGTACACAGGGGAACCTTGCATTTATCATACTTTTTCAGACACCTTGCAGTTTTAAAGAAATGACTATTTATTTTGAAAACAACAGAACAAAAATGAATAATAAAAACTAGTGAGGAAATATCTCTTTATAATTTGCAATTCTAAACAAGTCTTCAAGAAAGTTATTGTATAATTCCAGGCTTGTTATCTTAAAAGGATAATAATACCCCTCTCACATTGCAGTCTGATACCTCCCAAACACAGCCAGCTACCCCATAACAAGCTGGCATGGTGGGAAGTCCTGTATGTGGGCCAGGGCATAATCTGCCAACTCATATCTGCAGGTGTGGCATCGCCCTGGATCCATGGATGTATCCACTGGGTGAGGACATCTATTCCAAAATATATCAGCCCCTCTTTTTTATCAACTCTGAAAACTTCCAAAGTCCTGATGCTATCGCCAAAATCAAAAAATTCTACCAACCTCACAAAGAAAGAAAAATGATTACAATCAAGTGAGTATCAGTTATTTCATCATCTGAAACAGCAACTTGAAATTTGGTATAAAATATCAGCAGATATCGTTTGGTAGCTGTTGTAGAATTGTTAAATTGGTTGTTGAGACTTTCAGGGAGGAGCGTAATAGATAAGCAGTGTCTTTGTATGTTTACACTTATCCTTTTAAAAATGAAATTTATTTTAGTTATGTTAATGTGTGCAGTACATGTACCGCTAACTTAAATTTGCATTAGGATATACACTACTCTTATTAGACATCTGAACATCTCTATACATTTTGGGAGGTGAGATGGGAGGACAAAATATTCCATCTTCAGGCCAAGCTAGGAACTCTGAGGTCAAATCATCATTGTGTTTACACAATACACAAGCACAAGTTTGCGGATGTCCCAAGCTTTCATGAGATGTCATCTTTTTGACACCCTTATCCAGGGGGTGCATGGAACCAGAGCATGCATGAGAATGAGACCTTGGGGGCCTGACAGTTCAGAGGGGAGGGAAGGGTCCGGGTGGTTCAGGTGAGGGCTTCGAGTTAGTTCTTCCCTCCGTGCACGCTAATTCTAAAGCAGATACAGCACAGCGCTCCCAGCCTTCCTTCAAACCCAACCTGGTGCTAGGCTCTCCCCCGACGGTTTCCTTTCCTCCTTGCTGGAAACCTTGAATGCACAGCTTGTCCTCCCCCTCGTGCACCCCTGCTCAGCCCTGGTCTTGGGTCCAGCTTCCTGAACCAGCCACTGCCCCTCTGTGGCCCATCTTCCCCCTGTATTTGGCCCCCTGGGCTGCTGCTGCCTCTCTCTCCTGGGCACCCCGCCCTTCATTGCACCCAGTCCTATTCTCTCCCTCCTGACTCTTTACCTTGTTGTTTCTGATGCTCAAGTTGTGCCTGGAAGGTAGGGAAGAGGGAGCAGGTGCCAGGTGGCCAAGGTCTGGGGCTCAAATAAGTAAAAGAAGGCAAAGAGAGAGCTGCGGGGAGAGGCAGCCAGATAGTTTCACCTTGAGAACTGGGAGGTTTGAAAGAGCACAGAGTTCACCTGATGCTAAAGGGAAACACTTCGGAGCAGACGCCCTTGCCCTGAGCTCAGGACCCCCACTTACCACATGCACCTGCCTCCCCTGGGATATTCTCAGCCATTAAAAAGCAGGAAATATTTCTTCTAAAAACAAAATGCCAGGATTCTTTGAACTGTTTTCTAAAGGGGAGAGGAATAGGCCCTAAGATTCCTAAACAACAACTTTGATGCCCAAGTACATCTAAGGAGATCAGGTTACAAGTTTTGTTTCCCTGATTTTCAGTGAATAAGCCAGCCAGGCCAGTATCTTTCCTACACCCTAACTACAACAATAATTGTATTACAAAATGCACATGTAAATATCTCGTTTCTCTTCTAGTGGTTCAGTCCATCAAAATTTTGTTGACTTCACTTTTGCCCCTGGCACCATAATTGGACGGATGGTAGCACTAAAAGGAGAGATAGACTCAAAGGTGGCAATGGACCGCATCAACAGAGCTTCGTTGGCATTCTTACAGAAATACTTAGGTAAGAAACAGGTGTTTTCTCCATGATCTGAACCGGCTCGTTCAGGACAGAACAGTGCTGGCCTAGTTTCTTTATAACCGTTTGCAATAGGCTTACAGTTAGCAGAAGCAATCCTTTTGAAAACAAAACTTTGAGAGTTAATTTTACCGCTGCGGACATCACAGATCACAGAAAGCACATCTGCTTGTGAAAGTAGAATCTCTCTGTGAAGCTGGGGTACTGTGCACGTTGGGATGCTTGGCTCCTTTCCCGATTTCCTGCCTCTGCTAAAGCTGCCCTCCAAGTGTAGCGTGGTCTGTGTAATGTTTAAATCTCTAGTGCCACCTAGAGGCCCTGGACTGCTTAACGCTTCCTGTTTATTCCCATTTTGTGCTTTGCAGGACTTGATAAAAATTTTGACAAATGGAACTCTCTGATGGAAGAAGATAATGAGGATCTTATTCTGGAGAAGAAATTTGACAACGTCACACTACCCACCACTGTGCAGAGCTCTATGGGAACAGAGAAAGGGAATCTAGATTAAAGGCAGTTTTTTAAAAAGGCGCATTGAAAAGCCATCTCAAAGAGTGGGTGCGTGCATGGAGAGACCTCTGTATTTTCTGAAGTCACTCATATTTTAAGACGTGGGCTATGCTGTAAAACTGACAAAGGCTTGGGTTAAGAAATTTTTCCTTTAAATGTAAAGAATGAAATGAAAAAATCATACCAAATTAGGTTGTAGTTTTACTAAGATGGTCCTTTTTTTTACTGTCAAAATTAAAAACAGCTTTTACAATATTTTAATGGCAGCATGTATTAAAATAGATAAAATGGCAATGAAAATGTCTTCATGGCCTAAAATTCCCTAAACATACAGTAAAAACAGACCTTTGTGTCTTTTCTCCTAAGTTACGTTCAGTAGAGTTTTAGCAACACAACATTCTAGGAAGTGGCAGTGCTTCTCTTTGACTTTTGCTCATGGTAAGAAAAATTAGATGGAGTTGATAATAAAGCCATAGTTTTCCTCTGTGTGTGTGTGTGTGTGTGTGTGTGTGTGTGTGTGTTTTAAAGAGAATATATAAAACAATAAAAATACAGAATTTCAAAACAAAATGACAGGCAATTGACAATGGTTATCATGTTGCATATTGTTATCTTCAAAGTAGGGCATAGTTGGTGACGGCCATGAAAAGAGGAGTAGGCAAAGGTTAGGAGGGTTGGGGCCAGGGCAGGGGCAGCAGAATAAAGTGGGTTCCTTGTTTGTATTTTTAATGCTTTATCTCTGGTGCCTTCTACTTACTGAACAAAGGTACCACCAGTGTTTAGAGTTGTGGGCAATGGCTGGGGACCTCGGCCTGTGAAGAATAACAAAGGAAACATTCAGAAGTATAATTTTCTTCACTTTTCCCACTAACTTTTAATGGATTTTTTCAATTTTTAAAATTCTATATCTAGCACTGGAATAACGGTTAGATGGAGGTTAAAAAACACCTGAAAAGCCGGGCAAGGTGGCGCACGCTTGTAATCCCAGCACTCCGGAGGCTGAGGCAGGAGGATCATTGCAAGTTTGAGACCAGCCTGGACTACAAACTGAGCTGAAGGCCAGCCTGAACTGCATAGTGAGACTCTGAGACTATGTTTTTGTTTCCCATTCTGCTCATTAGTTAATACATATTTTAGTCTTATGTGGCTCCTAGAACTTCCCCGGAACCAAGCGTACTTAGTGTGAACCTGCTCCATGTGAGCTGATGGACCAGTCTCTAATGCCTTTGCCTGGATGCTAAGCACAAGTGTGTCCTGATTTGGCGCCACTGGCCAGATTTAGTAGTTAAAGGTGAAAAATCACTCATTCTGAGAAATTTGACTTCTCTACCCCATAGCTACTCAAAATAAAATCATTTAAATGGGAAATCCAACCCTTAGCTTGAAAATGATGGTTTTCTACAATCTGACATCAGCACACTTCTGTCCATGTTTCCTCTTGGTAATTCACAGCTCTTGGTAATTCACATATCTCCTAATGAGCCAGTTCAATTTGTCTACTGATTCATTACCCTAGGAACAAGCAATATGTTTATCACCTTAATTGTTCCTAAAACAAACCCCTCTCCTTTCCACTTATTAAGATGATATCCAGTTGGTTGGTAGATCATTTGTAATATTGGGGATAGAACTCTGGGTCTTCATATTGAGCTGTATCTCCAGTCCTTTTTAGTAGTTTGACTTTTTTGAAACAGGGTGTCGCCAAATTGATAAGTTTCCCAGGCTGAGCTCAAGCTTGCAATCCTCCTGCCTCAGCCTCCCAGAGGGATTACGGGTATGCACTATCATATCTAACTCTAAAGAGCACATTTTTTGCAATCATTCATTGGTGGCACAGGCACACGCCAAAAGGAGAAAATAACTGAGGAACATAATGAGTTAAAGTTTAAAAAGAAAAAAGTCTACAACACAGTCTTTTTTCAGAGAAAAGACAGAAACATTTGCCAAATGTTTATTCCGTTTCATAAATTATAAATTATTTCTAATTTTAGAAAAAGAACAAGAGCTAGGTGTGGTACTGTACGCCTATAATCCCAGCACTAGGGAGGCTGAGGCAGGAGGCTCACTGTGAGTTCAAGGCCAGCTTGGACTACACAGCGAGACCCTCTCTCACAAAACTAAACAAACAAGAAAAACATAAAAAACAGAAAGAAAAACTGTAACAAAGGTTTTATCATAGCCATTTTACAGATAAGGAAGATCAAGGCTGAAAGATATTATATAACCTGCTGGGGCCACTTATCTAGTCAGTAGAATACAGCCAAGAGCCATGTGCTTTGCACCATACAGCTCCACAGGACCAGATTTTAAAACAAGGGCCGTGACATTGCAGAGCGTGAGCTTGATCACGCTCTGAGAGTCCTAGCTGACCCTAGGCAAGTTGTTTAACTTCTCCAAAAGTCTTCAGTTTTCTCACCTATCAAATATGGGTAACATTACTCTGTACCTAAAAGTTGATGATTAAAATGGGACAATGCCTTCACAGTATCAGTTTTAATACATGAGGGCCAATATTTAATATTACTAAACTTTCCCAAGCCCCAATTACAGAGGAAGAGAGATAGAACCACAGGCAGAAGGAAGTGAGACCACCACGCCTTTAAGGATAAACTTTATTGCAACCTCCTGTTACATAAGCAAACAGAATAACAATAATAATAAACATTTAACTAGAAAGACAAAGCAAAACTTCAAAACCAAAGAGAAATTCTGAAGTTACTGCTAACAAAGCCATACTAAACAATGTCATGTAACAGACTTGTCACAACCCTATCTTTTTCTATCTGAATATAAACATTATACTGCAAAGATGTCAATGGTTTTTCTTTTGAAATGTGAGTAATGTGTCAACAAAATTGTTTAGCAACATACATCCTCCCTGCTGATCGGAAACATAGAAGTAATTAAAGGGAGAGAAACGATCCCAAATCCATACATACAGGAGTCACACTGTAAATACACTCCACTGCCAACCGCAGGCCTATTTTGTTGGCAATACCCATCAGTTCTCAAAAGGGACAATAGCCTGTGCCAGTGTGCTGCCGGCCTTCTCCGGTATTTTTGGTCTGGGTGAGACACCATTTGTGCAATTGTCTGGGTCCTCAGCAAAATCCAGGTCACCTCCAGACTCCTCTTCTGAGACAAGAAGAGAAACACCTTCATCTGACAAAGAAACAGCAAGATAGCAAAATTATTTACAGGGACTCAAGCACGACAAATCCAAGGACCACTAAGAACAGGGAGAGGGAAACAAGAGTTTTCTAGTTACTGCAAAGGAATAGACACGAGGATATTTTTAGTCGTTTGGTTCTTACACTGTGCCTATTATTCACATGTCTTTAGGAGATTATGAAATTGGCTGTCCTTTGCTAGACGGAGCTTGACAAGGCTCATCACCAATAATTCTTTTTCTTTTGGATGGGTGTGTTTTTCACATAGCACCAAAGCCGCCAACAGCTGACTTCATGCTGAATGTTCTTCAGCGGTGAGAGTGAGGGCGCTGGTTCTGAACACCATGTACATAACTCAGAACACTCTCACCATATAGATAAACTAAACATCTATAGCAAAATTTTAGAAGATGAACATAAAGACATCATCACTTGCACAAAAAATAATTAATACTGAGAAAAGTATTGAAAGTCCTTTAAAACACAAACTTACCAGACTCACAGTTTACTTTTTAAGATTAATTCAATCACCCAACAAAATTCTCCTGCTATTTCAAGAATTTATCTTCTTAATGATCCCTGTTAAGCACATGTAAGCATTTTATTAAAATTTCCAGTTTCCTTCCTTTTTTCCTTCCTTCCCTTTTCATACACTGAGCAGCCAAAGAAACTGACAAATCATGTTTTTAGAGATTCAGAGTAGGCTGAGAAGGCTTAGAAATCCTTGTTGATGAAAGTTGTGGTTTAAAAACACAGGTTACCTTTAGATCCAGTGTCAGCCAATGACAGGAATGAAAGATCTTTCTTCAGTGTTTGGAATGAAGCCTAATTTAAAAAAAAACTTTAGATTATTACCATTTTAAAAATTATAAGTAGAGAGTAGTTTAAAAATCAGAAACAGGACCATACATCAGCCAGAGAAAAGATAAACTACAAGAAGTATTCCTATTAAAATTGAACAGTGTGGTTTTATAGTGAAGATTCAGAGTACACTTTCCTGGCATATTAAAAAATAGAAAGCATGTGATGGCTTTTATGATATTGTTAGTTTGTTTTTTCTCCTCATTCCTCTTCTAGGGCAGCCGCTCAGATTCTGCCTGCTGGCAGCAATAGCTGCACAGGACCTGAAGCCACGGGAGAATCCACCTCTCTGGCCAGTGGAGCTAGGGTGGATGAGGCTTCTGCTGGTTGTGCAGGAAGGGGAGAGAATTCTTATTTTCTCGCTTTTCCCTCATCTGCTTTGCTCCAGATACAGGCTCAGTCACATAGAAGTACATGCCCGCACAGGGAAACTGGCAAGGCACACACGTATATACGCTGTGGCCAGTGAGGAGGGGATAGAAGAGGCCTTTGAGGACTAGATAAAAGAGAAGCCCAAGAGCCAGGAAGTGTGGAGGAAAGCTCAAGAAGGAAAACTATAGACTGTAAACCTCTTCCCCTCCAGGAAGCCATGTGTGTCTGGGATCACTGTGGCTGTATCAGGCAGAACAGAATTAAAGAAGCCTCCAAAGTTCTTGGCTCCTGATGATTCCACAAAGCATAGTCTGAGTCCCAGACCAATACCCCTGTAGCCTGAACATGAAACTGACATGAAAATTGTCAACCAGAAGGGGACAGAGCTTGTGATGCAACAGAATGGGCTTTACACGAGCTTCAACCTTCTCCACGAGCCGTGAACAGGGCCCAAGTCTTCCCCCTAGATTTGGTGTGCTCAGGTTATGCCTCAGAATTGTTCCACATGCAAAGAACCAGGGAAAGCTGAGCATTTCCCTCGGAAAAGACAACCAAGAGTTGCAACTGCTGAGATTTGAGACCTGGGATGGTTTCTGTCTGGATGGGTCCTCCCACAGCGTCGTGCATTCATAGGTGAGGCTTTTGCTGCAGCTGAATGTGCTCTTAGGAGGTGGGGTTTGGCTGGAAGAAGAGGGTCCCTGCGGTGCACCCTGGCAGGGTTTACTTCCCTTTAGGGCTCCCTTCCGTCTCTGCTTCCTGGCTGCAATGATGTGAGCGGCTTTTCCTCCACCCAGGCCCTTCCACCAGGCCTCCCTTTCTTGGAGCTGGTCAACTGTGGACCAAACTGTGGTCCAAAGAGGTGTGCCAAAGTCAAGCACTCCTCTAAGCTGCAAGTGCTGAGTATTTGTCCCAGCAATGAGGAAAGTGACTAAAATGGAAATACCATACAATGCTGTTGATGTAAGAACATCAACAAACCCAAAACAGGAAAGACTTAAACATCCAGAAACATCATAATGTCAAAGGAAAATGCCCACCACGTAGCCTCAGGTGAAGAACAGAATATAAAACGACATGGACTCCTACATCAGTTGCATCCATAATAGTTAGGTGAAATACTTCAACATAAAGGAAATTTCTGAAAGAAAACCAAGCTGATGGACCTGTCTGTCTTTGGCCAGGTGTATCAGAGGTGACTAGGACCTTCTCGTTTTTAATTCTGCCACATTACCCAGATTATTTCCTAAATAATTTTCATTCTTTAACCTCAAAATGAAAAACAAGAAATAAAAAGAAAACACTAATAACTAGTTTGCTTAAACTAGTTTGTTGGATACTGGGCCAGAAATACCAATTTTTGCTGTGGCTCTTTTTAACTGTTACTGTTGTAGTGTTTTTGCATCACTGTTCCAAATACAAGGACTTTGCAAACAATTTGTTACAGTGTTCTCACTAATGAACACTCATGGAATTCCACACCTCTGATGGTCTCTTTTCCAATTTGGGAATGCCATTCCAGACATCCTCCGGGTTCACCAACTCCTCCACACCATTTGAAAGGTTCAGAACCTACAACAGAAAATATAATAAAACTTGGCAAGTTCCTGAAACTCACTGATATATGCACCACAGCAATCCTTAAAAGGAGACTCTTTAGAACACAAAGAGAATGATTGTCCTGTGTTAAATTTCAATACTATATCCCAAACTCAATGCTACTTTAGTTTTAAAAACATATGTTAAGCATCTACGCCTGGAGATCAAAGAAATAAAATTTAAGCCTCAAATGATCAAAGTCTTGTGGGGAAAAAACTTATGAACAGATAAACACAATGCACTGTAGGATGCACAGACATCTGCAGAAAGGAGACCTGTTCCTATGCCCTTATGTACAGTAATATGACACAAATATAAAAGCCCTTTTATGGTGGGGAGTGTTCGAAGATATAGTGAAATTTAGGAAATGATGAATGAATGAATGAATGAATTCTTCCTAAAAGAGATAATGGCTGATGCAAATCTTTAAAGGTAAATGATAATTAACTATTTGGGAATATGTGGGAATGAAATGCAACACAGGCAACTAGAACGGTGTTACTAAATACACAAAGCAGCAAGCAGAATAGTTAGATATAGAAGTCAAGCATTGGCTGCTATCAAACGCAAAGTACAAAATATAAAGAAATGTTAGGACTGGAGGAGCACAAGACTCTTAGCCCTTCAGGATCTCTTTTGTCATGTTAATGTGCCCGCCTTCATTCCAGACCAGCGGTTCTCCAAGTTCCATGGCATACAAATGTACACTCTGGAACCCTGCCCCCAGAAATCCTGAATCAGCAGGCCAGGCCAAGGCTCAGAAATCTACAATTAAAAAACATACTAAGGGGTTCTAGTACAGGTGGTTTTCGGATTACAGGAAAAACACAGTGAACTGCAAATCCCTAAAAAATTTTACCCAGAAATGTTGTAGTCAGACTTGCATTTGACCAGTGTTATGGTTGGTACACTGTGTCAACTTGGGGAGTCTAAAGGTTTGGCTGAGTGACTCAGGGGGAAGCCAGGGTGCTTCCTTTGTATACATCCTGAGCCTGTGGAAGAGGAGGGCATGGAGAATGTGTGAGAGCTACATCCCCCCTGGGTAGGGGTAGGTGGTTTACAATGTAAGGTAAGGAAAAAGGCTGCTTGCAGCCATTCCTCCCTTTTGCTGGTTGTTTTGCTGTGCTCTGCTGCCATGAATGTTTGCCCTCTGCCATGTGCCGCTCTGCCTCAGAACCAGCCAAGTATGGACTGAAACCTCCACACACTGAAAGCTAAATAAACCTTTCTTTCCTTCATTTTGGGTGTTGGGTATTTTCTCTCAGCAATGAAAGAAAAGTAACCAAGACAACCAGCATCATCCTAGTGGTGTGGACTAGGGTTACTTACTAGAATAAGTCAAGTAAAAGGTTACTAGAGTAATAAAGCTGCAAAAGGAGAGGCTCCACCAAGGTAGAGGCATTAGGTATATACTGCTCCAAATCAGAGGTAAGAAGTGCAAGATGTGTGACTAGGTGACTAGGGTAGTAAGAACCTAGGGCTATTTCTTGCTAGGATTCTCTGGTATGAATGTTTAATAAGAGTTTTGTACTATATCAAATTACCAGAGGGAACAAGGAGGTAAACACCCACTAACTGCATTCTGCAGCCTGGTAAAAGATATTAAAATTCCTTAAGTCTGCAAGTATATGTTCAGATAAAACATCTGAATTTCTCTTACCTTTGTGCCTTCTTCGGCTACTTCCAAAATCTCACACTTAGACCATGTGTTTCTTAGACTCGACCACACAACACATTTGGATCCAACAGTAAATCCTTTCAGAGTGTAAGTGTTCTGTACTGCAGCTGCCAAACGGAATAGAGGAAGAGCTGGTGCTTACCTCTCAATTCCTTTGTGTGATGCACAAGCAAAGCATTTTCCTAATCTGCTCTTATCATTCCTGTATAATCAGTATCATGTTATTACTATATAGATAGTCATATATTCTCAGTCTTTCTTGTCCTCAATTTTACTTTAAGTCTCTCCAGTGTTCCCTCCCCTTATATGCCTCTCCTTTTCTTTAACCATTATAGATGTAGCATACACAGTGAAAGTTGCTACTAAAACCTGGTACTTTTGTTACTAATGATGTTGTCTATAATCATGATAGCAATTCCTACAGCAGACATCATGTTATGAGTGTGTGGGCTGTTGGTGTCACAAGCCAGTTCTTACTAAGATTAAATGGTGACAACGAGGAATAAAGAGTTATTGCAAAGTGATAGTTATAGAAATGACAATGTGCCCATTGGGTGGTATACTGTGCAGTTCGAGTATTCTAAAATCACTTCAAGGGATCAAAACACAGGACACACGGTAGGGTGGTATGGTCTGCATTTAGCTTTTAAACTGTATGCAGAGAGATGTACACCAAGGAGGTAAGTGACTACAAGAAGGCTGCCCTTCTACAACCAGTCGTTTCTCCACGGGAATTCATTCTCATTATGCCATTGCTTCCTCCCTGTTATGTATCATCATTCAAATTTGATAATGTAAAAATGGACTGTTAAGACATAGAACATTAAAAAATATGAAAGTGAGCTACTTAGTTAACTTCTAAATCTTTGTGAGTAGCCAAGAAAATAACAAAATTAAGTAATTGATCAGAAAATAATTTATCAGAAGGTTAATATGATAATTGTTCTTCAAGCTTTACTCCTGACTGTTAACTTGCACTGGTTAATATGAGGTGCCTGAATCTTCGTTTTGTTGTTGTTATGAAAGGCTTAGAAATCAATTGCAAAATAAAAGCATGATGAGCTAAGTCCGAAAAACTAAAAAGATCCCATACACTACTTTGCTGCTAAGGCTATGTCCTTACACTTGAAATGTGCTTGCCTTTCTTTTTTTTTAATGGTACCAGGAATGCTTGCCTTTTGAAGACATAGATTTTAAGCATTTTATTTTTGAACACAAACTTAGTGTTCCAGCATTTCATCTAGTATTATCTTAATTTACATTAATTTCACAACTAATTTTCCCCATGTTTATAATGCCCTTCAAAAAAGCCAGGCATGGTGGTACATTCCTGAAACCTGAGCTACACAGGAGGCTGAGGCAGGAGGATCAAAAGTTTGAAAGCAGCCTGGGCAACTTAGCGAGACCCCACAATCAATAACTAACAAAGTAACTACCGAAATAAATAAAATCCCCTTAAAAGAATCTAAATATGATTCACCTCTCTGCAATGAATCTTTCTTCCAAAAAAAAACTTAGTTAAGAAATTTGTATAATAACTACTCCATTTCCTTTAAAATAAAAAAAAGAACCTCTGGAAGACACTAAATTAAACTTAAAAGTGCAAGAAAACAAACTCACATACCTAAGCCACTATCAGGTGAAGCATGACTTTCTTTCTTTCTGTCCCTGAGTTTTTCTGGAGAGAGTGAAGGCATCAAGGATGAAATGGCATCTGTGTTTTTGTATTCTGGGAGTTTCTTTTCAAACAGACTCATTTCTGCACGCATTGTGGAGTCACGGCTCTTCTCATGGAGATGCACGGGCACCTTGAGCTGGTCATCGGCAGGGTACCCACAGACCGCCTCTCTTGCACCCTCCATACACCCAGCTTCTTGGGCTTTCTCACCAACTTGTGCAGATGGGGGGCCCACAACATCCTTGGGAGACAACAGAGCTTTGGGAAGTTCCATTTCTGGCTGTGTCTCAGACTCACAACTGTGAGGAAGCTGCACTGGAAATGGCTCCAGGGTAGCTTTGGTGTCACAGCCTCCGGGAAGTGGCATAATTGGTGGCTCCAGGCTTAGATGCTCTTTGTCTTCATCCCTGACTGGAGAAGGCTGTAACTGAAGGGATTCTAGTTCTAAGAATTCTTTCAAGTCTTCATCAGGGGAAAGTGGAACCTCAAAGGAATTCAGTTCTAAGCTCTCCGTGGTTTCACTGGCATGTGGCAATAATGTGTTAAATTCTGTAGCCAGGAATTCATCATCAAATACTGCCCGGTCACCCAAGTAGCCCTCTTCTGTGCCATCTAGGACAGAACCGGTTCTAGCTTCACAAGGGTTTTCAAAAGCCTTAAAAGTGTTATCAGTTCCAAGGTCACAGAATCTACTTGGTTTGGTTTCAGTGTTTAAATCTTTTGCAATCCTTTCAGAAAGCTCATCCACTTGTGGTTCCACATGCAAGGCTTTACCTTGAAGAACTTTATTACTTGGTTTCTTAAATCCAGCATCAGGATGGGGGTACCCAAGGGCTGCCTTGATCTCTGGCCCCTCTTTCTCATAAGGCGGAAAGCTCTTAGTAATGTTAAGTTTTGAATATTTCTTCATTTTCTCATTAATACTTTCACCTTTGCTTCGCAAGTCAACAATTGCTAAAGGGACGTCACAAACATCCCTCTTGATTTCCAAAATTCTCATTTCCAACACATCTTCTGTGACTAGTTCATAAAAATAATCATTTTCCTGCTGAGAACAGGAACCTTCTGAAACATTAAATCCTGAAAGGCAACACGGAAAGGCTTGCATGGGAATGGATAAGAGCTCAGGAGGAATATTCAAGACCGTTTTGGGGTCCACACAGTCCTCCGCGTTCCCAAAGTCTATAAGTCTGACAGACAGAAGAAGATCTGCATGAATATTAGTGATGAGGGCTCTATAATAATGTCCGTCTTCTCTGTATTTTACCAAACAAGGATCTCCAATGTGAGGACATTGGACACTGTCTCTACAATCTGTTGTCTGCTTTGCAGCAGTTTTCACGCCAACTTCTAAATACCGAAGTTTCTCAGTATTAGCAAACTGACACCAGAAATACTCAGGCCCATCTACCACCATGGCATAAGCTCTTACCATCTTCATTTGGGGATTATGCCAGTTGAGCAACACTGTGGTGTCAATATCTGATTTATTAGCAGACTTTGCACAGTCACCTTTAATTATTTGGGTAGAAAGACATATTTGAGGTTCTCTACTGAAAGTATACCTTCTAATCATATCTTCTGCTATAATCCCATGTTGGTCAGCAAGAATAACTTCCCATTTCTCTTGAAATTTAACAAATTCACATCTTATTTGAGCCTCATCCGTCCTTTGGGAGAAGTAACGCGTCACCTCTTTATACTTGACAATGTCAGGAGCCCAAAGTCCCTTTAGAGAACAATGGATGCACAGCCGTGGTAACAGCGCATTCGTGGAATCAAGCCTACCGATGTTGTCAGCGTGGACCATGGAAACATTGCCGTAGTCAATAAACTGCACAGAGAGAAAGCTGTCAAGTTGTTGCTCCTTGACCGCTGCACGATACCATAAACTGTCTTCTGAGAAGATAGCACATATTACATCTCCCTTTTGCAAAGGACCTGCATAATACTGGGGTCTTGTTTTCACGTCATTTAATCTCTCTGAAAGCTGATTAATTTCAGCTTCATCTTCTGTTAGCTGAACATAAAAGTCAGAAGGGTCATTAATATGTGAAATATATACAGTTGTTTTAAAGCCTGGCACTATCGTCTTCTGTGGGAACTCACAGAACTTTAGAGGCAGATCTTTGTTACAGGACTCCTCTGTTTTCTCTGGCAGGGTGGTTTCTGGTTTTGTGACTTTCAAAGGTGGGTCATCAAAAATGTCTTCTTTCTTTTCTCTTGTAAATAGCAACACTTGGTTACTTTTGCTTCCCACAGAGCACTGATGGTGAGGGACACAACTGGTGTTCCTTGAATTTTGTAAATGTCTGACCTTATTCCAGGATGAGCTGGTCGTAGGCTTGAATGATTCTCCCAAAATCTCTGAAGTGTGTGACTGGTTCTCTGCTGATTTACTTGAATACTCCATAGGTGAAAAGTTCACCGTTTCATTGTTTTCTTTGAGAGACTCAGTTGTGGAGCCGGGGGTTTCACTTTCTTTCTCTTTCCCCCTTGCTGTAGCTTTGTGACCAAGTAGCCCAAACTTCTCATTGATAATAGCGTTGATTTGAATGCCGTCGTCATATAGCTCTACAATCAGCCTCCCATCCGGTTCTTTTGCTACGACTAAGGCCTTCATGGGCTTATTTAAAACAGTATCCTGAAACCATGCTGTAGCTTCCTCTGGCATTCGATCAGGAATATCAGATAATGAACATTTCACAGCCTGCATAGGCAAAAGTAAAACTTCATATGCATCATGAGGTATTGGAAGCAGATTACCACTTGTCACGTAAACATCCCCAAAATCAACAAAGAAGACTTTAGTGGGCTCTCGCTCAATCACTAGTCCACGGTACCAGTTGCCGTCTGTATATCTGGCAAGGCATAGGCTTCCAGAGGTCAAGGACAATGTTTGTGTACCGGGCAAAACTTTAATTAATTGTGTTATATGACATGACAAATGCATTAAAATATCCACATTTTTTGCCAGCTGGCAATAAAATGTCCAAGGGTCATCAACATGCGTTATGTACACTGATTCCTCACTTCCAATTTTCACGTCATGTGCAGAATAGTAGTAGGAGTGGAGCTGAACGAAAGACTTCAGAGGCTTCTGAAGGTTTACAGGTCTTGCAAGCCTCTTCTCTACCAAAGTGTGGCAGGCACTCTGAAAAGGTGTCAGCAAATCCGCAACATTGAACTGTTCATTATGTACCGAGACCACGGCAAATATTGTGCATTTTAATTCTAGATAGTTTTGCAGCGCATTATGCACAAATTCACTGAAGACTTGTGTTGCTTTTTCATCCCAAACAAAGGGACTTTCACCAGTTGGTTGAATTAAATTATAAAGACTGCACCTGAAAGCCAAACCTGTATCCTTGAGAAACTTGTCACTAGTTGAATAAATGTTCTTCACAGAGACCACTTCTGCATCACCATAATCTACAAAGCGTATTCTGACATGCTCCTCAGACAACACACCTGTTACCAGGGCTCTGGACCACTCTCCACTTGCTGCCCGCTTTGCCAAACAAGCAGGGGAGGCTCCCTGGTATGGGGCCGCTGTGGTTTTGCAATAGTCCTCAATGTTATACATTAGGGTTTTTAATTTGTGTAGGTTCCTGGCCAGCTGACACCAGAAATCCCCAGGGTTTTCAATGTGAGACACTTCGACCTTTACTGTACTTCCAACCTCTAGCTTTATCGAAGACGACCCGAGCTTCATTGTCAAGAAGCCCGGTGGTGTAAGAGAAGAATAAACAGACACTACATTCCCTTTTTCCTGTAGAACTGCTCCAGTTGAAATGTTTTTAACCATGGTTGTGCCAGTCACAGCTTCTGAAACAGATTGAGTTTTCTCTCTCTCTGATATCTGTTCTACCTTTGAGGCAGAAGTTATTTTGTCATTCTCAGCAAGGAAATTGTCTGAATTTCGCTCCGGGGAGTGCACATGCACTGCCGTGCCTTCTGTGGTGTCGAACTCCTGATACCTGGCATAGCCAGCCTGAGCAATCACCTTCCCGATGTTCTCCTCCCCTATTCTTGATTCATCCAGGATCTCTATGACATACTGCTGCGCCCGTTTATCAAGGATGTGGATGACCAGCTCTTTGTGCAACACGGTCTTTTTGAAGAAGGAGATTGCCTCCTGACTCCACGCTGTTCCCAAAGGCCACACATCCGCAAGGGTGCACTTCAGGGCCAGCGCGGGCAGCCGCCTGAACTGGGTGAGCAGCATCCGTAGGTCACCCAAGTCCACTTGCTCTGTATTGCCCCTGTCAGCCAGGAGGACCTCTGCGCTCTTGTCACCCAGTTTGGTGACAACGGCCCGGTAATAGCTATTGTCTTTCCATTTGACGCAGCACAGGTCTTCGGCCTCTGGTTTCAGGACAATGCCCTCTAGCTTGCTGGCCAGGGAGTAGAAACTGCACATCCTCCTCGTCAGCCTGCTGAAGAGGCCGCTGTGTTTCTTCAAGCGGATCCAGAACTCGGAGGGGCTGGTGACGAACTCCACCTGGGCATCGTAGAAAGTGCTGGGCTTCAGCCTGACCGACCTTAAGCCTGGGAGGGCAGTGTTTGGGTCCGCCGCCTGCGTTCCTGGGTCCCCCTCCTGTTCTCTATCCTCTTTGTCGTCTTCTTCCCCCGCTTCCCCCTCTTCCTTTCCTGAGCTCTGCAGGAACTGGTCGGCCAAGGAGCACGTTTGCTCCCCGAACACACGGTTGAGGTTGATGCCGTCATCGCCGTACAGGGTGACATAGTACACGTGCTCGAAGGCACAGTAGAACTCGATCTTAGCACTCAACGCGCGGCCCAGCAGGAGTTCCCGCAGTTCACCGACCTGCGCGCGGGACCAGCCCCTCCCGCCATCCCAAAGCCCAAGCAGGGCACACGGGTAGGTGACCACGGGCATGCGGAAATGCTCAGGCAGCAGGGGTCGTAGGCGGGCGCGGCTCGCCAGCTCCTGGCGCCCCAGGTCCACAAGCAGCACCTGCGCACAGCGCTGGGCCCGCAGCGTGGCCAGTAGCAGCGCGCGGTGCCATCGCCCGTCCGGCCCGCAGGCGGCGCAGGGTGCACCCGGCTTATCCGGGCTCTCTTTGGGGCTGTCATCCGGGCTGTCATCAGGGGCCCCCGGCCTGGCATTGTCAGGCGTTCCCGGGGCGCCACCGTAGGCCTGTGCCATGCTCTCTGACAGCAGGCGGATCTCCTGCGCCAGCCCGCGGAGCTGGCAGTGCACGCGCAGCGGGTGGCACACGTGTGTGACCACCACGGGCTCCGTGACGCCTCGCTGCAGTTGCGGGTAGAAGTAGCCGGGACCCGGTGGCTCGGGCGCGTGCCGCAGCAGGCTGTGCTCCAGCAGAGGGCGGAAGAGGCTGTCGGGCACGCGGCGCGCCAGACCCAGCTCCTGCATGCGTTGTGCCACGGCGGGCAAGTCCAGTAGCACCAGCGGCCGCGGCGAGGTCAGCACCTCCGCCACCCGGCCGCGAATCTCGCTGCCCCGCAGGGCGCTCAGGAAGCGCACAGCGTCCGGCGCCCAGCGCTGCGGCTCTCCCGCACCGTAGCCGGCGGGCACCAGGCCGGCCAGCACGCAGCTCAGCGGCTCGCCGTCGCCATCTGCCTTGGGGCCTCCGGGCAGCGCCCGCACCACCGCGGGCACCGAGTCGGGGTGCGAGTCCACCGAGCACACCCTCAGCGCCAGCCAGGTCCCAGGCGGCGGTACCCAGCTCATGGTGACCGGCGCGGCAAGCAGGGACCGGAACCACACGGGACCGGGCGGGGGGGCGAGGAATGGGTAGGACCAGCTGGTTTCAGGAGACTGGGCCTCGAGACGCGTAGGGGGGCACAACCTGCCTGGGCTCCACAGTAAGGACCTGGCCCGAAATCACTGCCGCCGCGTCCTTCCAACCAGTCCTCAGAGGGGTGCTTGGGCCTATTAGGGCGCGTGCTGGGCGTTGGGCAGTGAACGGCCAGGAGGCAGGGCGCATGCGCACCCAGGGGACACGCGCTCAAGTGGCCCTCGGCAAGGAGCTGACCCTCTGTGGTCTCCCTACTTCATCCCCTTAGGGGACCATAAGGAGGGAGGGGTCATGGTAGATATTCCTGTGCTTTCCCTATTTCATTCCCTGAGGGGACCGTGGGCGGGGAGCCTGGCAAATATTCCCTCCCCGCAGGTCCTGGGCCCCGAAACCCACTTAGGAAGGTGTTCCTGCTGGTGTGTTCTGAGTTAGCACCATGTGGCCTGGCCACAGGTCTTCAGGCCCGCAGTATCCATGGCCTCAGGTGCCCGGACTTCTCCCTACACCCTTTGGAACCTCAAGGCAGAGGTGGCCTGGGAACCACAGCGAACTGTGTGAGGCTCCCAGGATGCGCTTGCATTCGAGATGTACACATGTGCAAAATCACACATATCCCTGGGAGCTTCTCTGACATACACGGTGCTTCGTAAGACCCTGACCTGACAGTGCAAATCCCAGCATCTTCTGTCTGTCCAGATCAGAGGCCACTGGGTATGGCCTCAGATCACCCTGTGTCACTCTTTGGTGATAGCGTGTGTTAGGTGACCACCCATACCCAATCCTTGCGTGACTAAATCTAGCCTGGGGTACAGACGATATATATTAGCTAAATGAATAAATGTTGATTTCTCTAAATGCTCTTCATTTTTTCCTGATGAACTCATTCTTGAATATTCAATTCTACTTTCTAAATTTTTGCTAACTTGTGAAACAGTAAAGATCCAGGTTTTAAAAATAAACCATGTCTCAACTTTTTAATTTGCACACTAACGCCAAACCACAGCAGGAGAAAACAAAACCCTTGATAACAACCAATTAGGCATTTTAAAATTTATTTTTAAAAATCAGGACAACACAATATATTTACTCACATATACTCCTGTTACCAGGTATGTTCAGCAAACAGACCACTCTGAGCATCTTCATCTGCACTTAGCAAACCTTCCAAGTGGCTCTCACTGCTACTGACAATCACAGCAGCCTGCTGGGGGTAAAGTACGGGGAAAGAAATATAGCCATGTATTCCTCAAACTTCAGAAGGCATAAAATACCCGAGCAGGTGCATGTGCATTTGTAGGTACCTACGAAGGTCAGACGGCGGTATCATTTCTATGCATCCTCTACAAGGAAAAATAATGGAAATACGTTATTTCCTCGTTAACTGTTAATCAACTACGAACCCAATGTTGTATTATTTAAAACTACCAGATTCTAGGTCTAGTAGGATAGATATTAAATTGATGGTGATATTTCCAAAAATTATGACATAATTAAACATATATAATCTTTTGAAAAGAAAGTTAAGCATTTCATATGCTAAACCAGTTGACAAAATTAGAAGTGTCACCCAACAATTTTTCTTCTTTTTCTTTTCCTCTATATGTAACTCTTCTCTCCACCCCCTCCTCCCCCCAAAAAACCCACCTACTTCTACAAAAACCATTTCCGTGGCTCCTCTGTAGTGTTTATGGTATCAGACAAATATTCTAGATCCTTGCTGTCAAGCAGCTGGTCCTTTATTGGGGAAGTGGCACAGTATGTCTAGCAGCAGGAGCCCACAGTGCAGAGGTGTTGAAGCTGTTCCAGACTTCCGTAGCAGCACAGGGGAGCATCTTAGACATGGAAGTGGGGTCGGACTTGACAGTGAAGATGAACATGATGGGCAGTGGTGGGAGAGGAGCAGTGGATGGGAGGGCACGCAGCATGGGAGCACCCAGTGCGGGGTCTCAGGTAAAGAAGCACAGCATCGCTTCTGTGGAAGCTGGCATGCAGGGAAAGCCACAGGCTGAAAAGCTGAGGGGGCCAGATAGAGTGCCTGGATATGGCATGAAAGTTTTACATTATGTATGGGAAGGTGCAACTGCAGGGAGAATAGGGGGTGACCTGCCCCGGGTATCTGAAGGAAGAAGGCCAGAGGTGTCTTGCTCCCTAAGACAGATTTCAAGATGAGATAGTCCAGTTACCTGAGTTTGTTATACTTGAAAGTCTTCCCCATATCCACATATAAGAAAATAAATCCCAACAAAAGGGTAAGCCCTATTTTTAAAACATGCCGTCAATGTTCCCCTTTAAGGCTAGACAAAGTAAGACTCTAGGGTTCACTTCATCTTACAAAGAAATGGAAATCCACAAAAGGGAAGGTACTCTGTTAAGACAGCCCAATACACAATAAAGGTCTTTACAGTTCAGGTAGCTTTCATTCCACCTTTCCTGGCATTCAGTAATATATATTTGGTAATTATCTTTACAGTGCTGGTTTAATTGGGGGGAAAATCCTTTATTAACCCCCACGTTTTTAAACCAAGTATTAAAATTAAGCATTTTTCTAAGGGAAGTCCTAAAGGAATGTTTTCTTTGTTCTCATCAACAGAGGAAAACACATATATGCATTTTTTTTTAAGTAAAAGACAAAAACACCAACAACAGACACACAGCAGCACAAGAACAGTACAAAAACTGAACTACAGATAAGGTGTCAGGGGATCAACAATGGTTGTTGTATTACACACTGATAACTTCAAAGTGTATGCTCACGGCAATACAAATAGACATACAAGATTGATCAAACAATTAATCATCGATTGTTCCTTACATCAAAATGACATGAGACAATAGTGCAACCATGTCAGCCATCCTGCACATATATACATACCTACACAGCTATCCCCCTCTTCCTTTTGTCTTTTCCTTCATCCTGATTGCTCTCTACTTTTGAGCAGTCTCCCTTCATACCTCCCAATTTATATTCCCACCTCCAGGTTCCTGCACTAATGATACAATACGCTGTTTGCACATGCACATCTGATTTACCTCACTTATGAGTATGGTCTCTAACCGTGACCATTTGCCTATAAAAGCCTCCAGCTTGTCCTTCTTTATAGCTGAATAACGTTCCATTGTGTAAAAATGCCACAGTTTTTTAATCCATTCCTCTGTGGATGGACAATTGGGTTGCTTCCATGATTTAGCTATTACAAATTGTGCTGCTATAAACATGGGTGCACATATATCACGGTGATATGACATTTTCAGATCTTCTGGGTTGGCTGGGACCTCTAGACCTACTTTGATGAGGAATCTCCAAAGTGATCTCCACAGTGGTTTCACCAGTTTGCATTCCCACCAGCAGTGCAGAAGAGTTCCTTTTTCCCCACAACCTCGCCAGCATTTGTTATTGGATTTCTTGATGCTGGCCAATCTTACTGGGGTGAGATAAAATCTCAATGTTGTTTTCATTTGCATATCTCAAATGACCAAAGATGTAGAACATTTTCTCATATATTTATTTGCCATTTGTATTTCTTTATCTGAGAAGTGTGTATTCATCTCAGGTGCCCATTTCTGGATTGGGTCTTTGAATTTGGACAGATTCATGTTTTTTAATTCTTTGCATGTTCTAGATAGAAGGCCTTTGTCTGAGGAACAGCCAGTTAGGATTTTTTTCCCAAACTGTGGGTTATCTTTTTACTCTGCTGGTGATTTCTTTAGATGTGCAAAAACTTTTCAGTAAAATGAGGTCCCAGTTATTCTTTGAAGTTATTTCCCTTGCAGTTTGACTTTTGTTCATGAACTCTCCGCCTACTCCTATGTCTTCAAGGTTTTTACCTACTTTCTCTTCCAATAGGTTTAGTGTTTCTGTTTTAATATTGAGATCTGTGATCCACTTTAACTTGAGTTTGGTGCATGGTGATAGACTTGGGTCTATTTTCAGCCTTCAGCAAGTGGCAAGCCAATTTCTCCAGCACCATTTATTGAAGAGGCTATCTTTCTTCCAATGAGGTTGTTTGGCCCCTTTGTCAAAGATTAGGTGGCTGAGTGTGTTTGTGGTTGTGGCTGTATCTTCCAGTCTGTTCCATTGATCCTCAGGTC
The DNA here is from genome assembly GCA_004027595.1 of Dinomys branickii. Classification (NCBI taxonomy): domain Eukaryota; kingdom Metazoa; phylum Chordata; class Mammalia; order Rodentia; family Dinomyidae; genus Dinomys; species Dinomys branickii. The sequence goes on along the minus strand of PVLD010000411.1, from coordinate 241,022 downwards.
TGTTTTTGAGCCAGTACCAGGTTGATTTTATTACAGTAGCTTTGTAGTATAATTTCAGGTCAGGGATTGTGATTCCACCTGACTTGTCCTTGTGGTCCAGAATTGCTTTTGCTATTCTGGGTCTCTTCTGGTTCCAGATGAATTTAAGGCATGTTTTCTCTAGATCTGTGAGGTATGCTGATGGTAGTTTAATGAGAATTGCAATGAATCTGTACAACAATTTTGGTAGTATAGCCATTTTCACAATGTTGGTTCTTCCTAACTATGAGCAGGGGATGTTTTTCTATTTATTGAAATCCTTTTTGATCTCTTTTTTCAGAGTACTGTAGTTTTCATTGAATAGGTCTTTTACCTCTTTTGTTAGATTGATTCCTAAATATTTCAATTTCTTGGATGCTATTGTAAAAGGTATGGTTTCCTTAATTTCTCTCTCAGTCTGTTGTTTGTGTATAGGAATGCTATTGATTCTTGGGTATTGACTTTGTATCCAGCTACTCTGCTGAATTTGTCGATTAATTGAAGGAGTCTTCTTGTGGAGTTTTTGGGGTCTTCCATGTAAAGTGTCACATCATCTGCAAATAGTGATAGTTTTACTTCTTCCTTTCCTATCCATATTCCTTTTATTTCACTCTCTTGTCTAATTGCTCTGGCTAATGCTTCTAGAACTATGTTGAATAGTAGTGGTGACACTGGACATCCTTGTCTTGTTCCTGTCTTTAAAGTAAAAGCTTTCAGTTTTTGTCCATTTAGTATGATGTTGGCTATTGGTTTGTCATAGATGGCTTTGATTAGATTGAGGTAGAGGCCATCTATTCCTATTTTTTCTAGAGTTTTTAACATGAATGCATGTTGGACTTTATTGAAAGCTTTTTCCACATCTATTGAGATGATCATGTGGTTTTTTGTCTTTGGCTCTACTGATGTGGTATATTACATTAATTGATTTGCGAATATTGAACCATCCCTGCGTTCCTGGAATAACTCCAACCTGGTCATGGTGTATAATTTTCCTTATGATTTGCTGCATTCTATTTGCTAGTATTTTATTGAGTATCTTTGCATCTATGTTCATTAGGGAGACTGGCCTATAGTTGTTCTCTTTCTTGGTTGGGTCCTTCTCTGGTTTTGGTATAATACTTGCCTCTAGAAATGAGTTAGGGAGAATTGCTTCCTTTTCAATTTCATGGAAGAGTTTGAGGAGTGTTGGCATTAAATCTTCACTGAATGTTTTATAAAATTCTGCTGTGAATCCATCAGGGCCTGGGCTTTTCTTTGTTGGTAAGTTTTTAATGACATTTTGAATCTCATTAATTCATATTGGGTTGTTCAGGGTTTTTATATCTTCCTGGTTCAACTTTGGTAATTCGTACATTTCTAGGAATCTGTCCATTTCTTCTGGGTTTTCTATCCTATTGGAGTAAAGATTCTTCAAGTAGGTATTAATGAGCTTTTGAATTTCTGTAGGATCTGCAGTGATTTCATCCTTTTCATTCCTTATTGCATGAATTTGAGTTCTTTCTTTTTTTGGTAAGATTGGCTAGAGGTTTATCAATTTTATTTACTCTTTAAAAAAACCAGCTCTTTGATTCACTTATTTTTGTAGTTTTTTTCATCTCAATTGCATTAATTTCTGCCCTAAGCTTTATAATCTCCTCCCTTCTTTGGGCTTTGGGCTTGACTTGTTCTCCTTTTTCTAAAAGTTTGAGCTGCAACATTAGGCTATTTATTTGTTCTCTTTCTGTTTTCTTTATGGGTGAGTTCATCACTATAAATTTCCCTCTGAGGACTGCTTTCATTGCATCGCACAGATTCCTATAAGTTGTATTTGTATTTTCATTTGTTTGTAGGTATTTTTTAATTTCTTCTTTAATTTCTTCTGTGATCCATTGGTTATTCAGGAGGTTGTTGTCTAATTTCCAAGTGTTTACAGAGTTTTTGGAATTCCCTTTGTCCTTAATTTCCAATTTCATTGCACTGTGGTCAGATAATATGCATGGGATAATTTCAATTATTTTTGCAGTTAGGTAGGTATGCTCTAAGGGCTAGAATGTGGTCTATTTTAGAGAAAGTCCCATGTGCAGCTGAGAAAAATGTGTATTCTGGTGTTGTGGGGTGGAACACTCTGTAAACATCCACTAAGTCCATTTGTTTGCACATTTGGTTCAGGTCTGTTATATCTATGCTAAGTTTTAGTCCATTTGACCTGTCTCTTTGCAGCAAAGGGGTATTTAGGTCCCCTATTACAATAGTGTTATTGCTTATTTGGTTTTTTATGTCCATTAATATTTGCCTTACATAGTTTGGTGCTCCAATATTTGGTGTATACATGTTTAGGATTGTTATCTCTTCCTCTTGCAGTTCTCCCCTAACTACTATATACTGGCCTTCTTTGTTCCTTTTGATTGTTATCAGTTTAAAGTTTACATTGTCTGCAAACATAACAGCTACCCCTCCTTTTTTTCTGGGAACCTGTCTCATGGAGGATTGTTTTCCAACCTTTGACTTTCAGTCTGTGGATTTCCTTCTGAGTAAAGTGTGTTTCCTGTATACAGCATACTGTGGGATTCTGTCTCTTAATCCACTCTGTTTCTTTTGACTAGTGAATTGAGGCCATTTACATTGATGGTTATAACTGCTATACGTTGGCTTATTCTTGTCATGCTGTTTACTTGATGTTGCTTTCCTACTTTTGCTGTTTAATTTCTTGTTCTGCTTAAGGGTTCCTTTCTATTGTTCTTGGGATTGTGGTCATCTTTTCCTCTGTCTAGAATATCTTTCAGTACTTTTTGTACCATTGGTTTGGCACTCAGGAAGTTTTTCAGTTGTTCTTTGTCATGGAAATATTTTATTTCTCCATTGAATTTGAAGGATAGTTTTGCAGGATATATCAGCCTGGGTTGGAAGCTGTTTTGTCTCAGAATCTGTAATACCTCACTCCAAGCTCTTCTTGATTTCATGGTTTCTGTTGAGAAGTCTGCTGTGATTTGGATGGGCTTTCCTTTATAGGTGATCTGCTTCTTTTCTCTAGCAGCTTTTAATATTGTGTTCTTTTGCTGCATATCTGGGATCTTGACTATTATATGTCTGGGTGTGGTTTTATTTGGGTTGTGGCTCACTGGAGTTCTATATGCTTCATTTACCTGCACATCAGTATCTTTTAGCATGCTTGGGAAATTTTCTGCCATTATTTCTCCAAATATTCTTTTTATGTCATTTGTGTTGCCTCCTGTTGTTTCACTGCTTCCTATTACTTGCACATTATTTCTCTTTGCTTCATCTTGCAGCTGTTGGATCCATTTCTCCTGGTTCCTTGTTGACTTTGAGATTCTTCCTTTTATAATCATTAGCTGTCATGCTGTCTTCAAGATCTGAAATTCTATCTTCAGATTCATTCAAGCAGTTTTGCAAGCTTTCAAGGGCAGTTTTCATTTCCTGGAAATCTCTTTGAGACTGTTTCATGTGTTCTAATTCATTCCTGAATTGCTCATGTAACATTTCCATTTGTTGCCTTTGATCTTCTAGTCTTTTTATCTGTTTCTTCTCTGTATGTGTGAAGCATTTCTTCCATTATTATTTTCATTTCATTTTTTGCCTGAGAGATTGTTTCAGATTTAATCTCTTCTATGGCTTGATGGAGTTGTTTCTTTACTTCAGATGTGATCATTTCAGAAATTTTATGTATGTGGTTTCCTAGTTCTCCTATGTCATTGTGCCCTGTACTTGCTCTGGTTGGAGTTTTGTTCTGAGACTGCATTTTGCGCCTTTGTCTTGTCATTTTAAATGTCAGATGACTAGTGCTGAGCTACTAACTACCCAGACAGCTCACAAAGGACTCTAGGGACCCTAGTTTACTGCATGTCAAACTAAACCCAGGGTGGTAGCAGACTATGGACCACTGGGCCCTGGGACCCCAGGCAATTGCTGGGGTGCACGGCTCAGACCACACCTAGGATAGTGGGGGAGTGCTGGGCTTTGGTACCAGAGTGTCCAGTGTGTGGACGAGAAGCGTGTGGGCCTCAGCCTTGAAGCCTATGGTGGTTAGGCAGCAGCTTCTGCTTCTGGATCCTCAGGTAGCTGGTCGGGGGGAGCAGGGCTCTCCTCCTAACTCTGAGGACCCAAGCCTTAGGCTGATTCCAAGCTGCAGGTCTCAACCACCAACAGGGACAGGCCCTCCCAGTTGAGTTCCTTCTAACTCTAAGGTGTGGAGCAGGACCCAGGTGTAGGCCTTACCAGAGAAGGGTGTCGCTGCTCACGTGGCCTTGCAGGTCAGCCTCCATCACTGGAGAAAGGTCCGAGTCACACAGCTGGGATGTGGGCCGTGAAACACAGCGCCACTTAGATGTCGGCGCTGGTGGGCCTTTGTCACTGGAGTGAGGTCCGAGTCACACAGCCAGGACCAGGTGGAAACACCCCGCCAATCAGATGCCGGCACCAGTGGGCCTCTGTCACTGGAGGTCTGAGTTGCACCACATATATGCATTGTAAACACGTGCTTGGAGACTTGAAGATGACAGAATAGCAAATTATTTTCCATGTAAAAGTCCCTGAATTTGTTTCTTTTTGTGAACAAAGTGGAGTTTTAGACTGAGTCACAAAATTCTTAAAATAAGACAAAATGAGATGATTTATGTTATATATACCATAGTCGTAGTCAATGTTTTCTGAGGATTTAACAGCAAAAAATGCTACAAATGTGAGCATAAATTCAAATGAAAACACAAAATATGTTCTGCTCACTAGTGGGTTACAACCAAACAGGATGCAGAGTCCCTGGAAAACACATACTACTACTAAGAGAAAATGTACGAAATTCTATCTCTTTAATTATATATGCTAATTAAAGAGTAAAGAACTATATGTAACTAAGAAGTACACAGACTTTTCAAGAGTACAGCATTTAAGAAAAAAAAATGTGATAGCAAAACAAAAGGAATGTATGAGAATTATTAATATTGAGCCCAAGAGAAAGCAAAATTGAAGAAAGTGAGGAATTGTCCCATCCATGAACACACACACTCAAGAGAGCTGTACTCTTTGTATTTACCATGGACTGTGTACAAAGGAACAAGAAGTTTCCAACTTCACAAAAATAAGGTGGATTTCCCAGATCAGAGTAATGTGATGAGATAAATGCTAAATATACAATATTTGGTCAGATTTTGAGGGTCAAGGGTCAGACTGAAGGACCGCAGTGACTCCATTCTAAAATTTACACTGGGGGCAATTTAAAATGGCTGAGACCAAAAAAAAAAAAAACCTATAAAACACTTGGAAAAAATTTTGGAAGATCAAGAGCACTGACCTGGCCCACTGTGAAGACTCAAATATTCACTTGGTACTTAAATGGTGCACAGTAACTGTTCCTTGCTAAAATCATAATGTGTAGGAGGTCTGCATTTTTGTCTTGGTTCTGCTACTAAGTCACTTTTGGTGTGGAGAGCTGGCAGTACGTTTCAGGCCTCAGTCTCCTACTACATAAGATAAGGTTAAACCAGTGTTCTCAGGGAATCATTTATTTAGAGTAAAAATCTCAGTTATTCACATTGATTAGGATACCAATGAACAGTGTTGGTATTTAAGCAATGCTTTAATCCCACATCCCCCGTCCCCTAAAGAATAGAGCCAAATCAATTTTTCATTGTTAAATTTGCATATTATTATTTTGATGAAGTTTTTACATAATTTTTAAAATTACAAAACATAAGAAAAAAACAGTTTCCCCAAGGCAGTTCAATGCAGAACACTTGGGAATTTAAACACATAATATACATATTAAATATGTTTGACAACTTACAGATTGACAAACACAACAGGAAAAGTAGACAATTCAAAGCTTTGAAGAGACTGAACTCCACATTCTGCAGCTAGAAAAATGATAATCTACTACGTATTAGCATAGCACATTAGAATACATTTTAAAGTGTACTCTCCCTTGGAAAATGGCAGTGATTACACATTGGTTCCACCACGTGGCACTTGCAGCACTTGATTTTCTGTCCAGAATCAACCCTGTCCATTGTAAATTTGAATTTGTTAGCGCCACAGTCTTTCTTGGTCCTGATCGTCTGAGTTGTCCCACTTTGACAGTTTCAACCTCTATCCATACCTGACATCATCCATCCGAAACATCACTCTTAAGATTTAGGGGAGCTGGTGAACCTGGAAAAATGTCTTACCTCTCTAAAATAAGAAAAGGAATTTAATTTGAAGGTTGGAGACACAACCGTAAGCTCTGCCCCATGGGTGTTGTACCAGAGTTTATCACATTTCAGGCAAGATGTTTTATCAGACAGAGATTCAGAGGTGGGGTGATGTTCTGAGTTCTGCCTACTCTCCCTCTCTTAGAGCCATTAGTGTTAGGGGAGGGGTTAAGAAAAGACCCCTAGAGCTAGCTGGCTCCTTTCTGTCTTGCTTTTTAAATACCACTGAAAGGCTACTGGCAACAAAAGGTCATTTGTAAGAGGACCTGTACAGCTGAGCTTTGATCACAAGTTGAAGTCCTTATGGATCAGGAGTTCTGTGAGCTGGTGACAATTCTGAGCTGTACGGGGAACTGTTGTCAAGGAGCCTGAGTCTGTGGCTGTCAGGGAGTTATTATTAGCAAGGGTGCAGCTCAATTAATGCAACAGTAGTGACTGAAAGGACAGCAACCTTGTCCACCCTTGAAACGCAAACATCATCTCAACTTCATTTGTCCTCCTCACCAGGAAAGGCACATCGGCTTCAACACTAGGGAGACTCAAAATGCTTATTCATGAACTTCCGTTTGCCTCCCTTTAGTTTATACCATGTACATTTTAACAACAGAATGATGAGTTGTTGAACTTCAGCTATAAATACTGACAGAGCAGGCCAGGTGTATTTTTGAAGCACTGGTGTGCATGGATGTGTATATATGTATACATTCCTCTATATGCCACCGTCTGCTGAGGTCCGAGAGGTTGGTGCCCGCCCGCTCCTGCTCTTTCCAGGAAACTCTTCACACAGAGTGGTGTCAGAGGCCAGGCCTTCCTGCCAAGGTGAAAGTGGCCAGGGTTCCCTTCTTCTTTACAAACAAGCGTGCTGGGTGGTCTTGTGAGATCGGACTAGATCACTTTTAGACAAAAAAAAGGAGTCAAAGAGAACTTGGGTTTCCAGAGGGAAAAAAAAGGCTGCCCCCTACAAATCACAGTCTCAGTGGAGTAAAGTGTCTTCCTAAAGAGGTAGAAATAATAGGGGGTGTGTTGCAGGTGCCCACATTCAATAATACTGAGCACTGTATCTGTAGGACCTTAAAATGGACTGACTCCACTCAGCTCTCTGATTTTTTCATAAGTAAGCCAGAACACCAGTGACCAAGGGGTCTGAAAGATTAACCAAAGAAGTTAGTGCATATTTCAAAGCAATGATCAATTGTCTACATATATGCATTTACATCATTGAGTGACAAAGTCATTTTGAATCCACTGAAGCTGAAAACAAGTATTTGGCCTTTTTACTTTAAAGTACTTTATAATTTACAAAGTGTCTCAATGTCTCATTTATCAGATTTCTCTAAGAGGCAGTTTACAAAAGAACAGTAGTAATAATATCCCTACTTTACAGATGAGCACTGAAGCTTAGCCATCAAATGCCTGCTGATGTGGATTGTAGCTGAACCAGAGGCTCCTGTTGTCCAGCCTAGAGTGGTTTCCACTGGACCATCCTTGCTGAAGGGCTAGGATTCTGAACACCTGACATCTAGGCAAGCTCTGCCCCATGGATTTTGTACATGCACTGTGACGACCTGACATGTCACATGTTGCTAACGAGTTCCTGACACATCACACGTCTCTCAAGTTAGATCTAACACTGACAGCTGATGTCTCACAACACCCACAAGGCTTGACTTTTGAGTTGAACAAAGACACAGCTGTCTCTAGAGGCATTATAAAAGGAATAGGCTAGAAGAACATGTAAATGTTAAGTAAACATCAGAACAAAGAAACAGATCTAAATGGATTTAATTTCTGATCACGACTTATTGAAGAACTCCATCCTACTCAAGATATAAGCTTAAGCAATTAGCGTGCACAATGGATTTGGGTAAAGAGTTTGTAACCTAAAATGTCATGTGTGGAAATATTGAGCATTTGATGTTTGATTGGTAAGCTGAGAATTTATTAAAAAAATAGATTTAGGAGAATATATCTTGTCAGACAAGGTAAAATAAGGAATATAAAGGTGTGAAGATACTGTATTTTTATGAAAATAAAAGTGAAGTGAGCCAACATGACTGCAGTCAGATGCAATCACCCCTAATTGCTGAGCTAATCAGAGGTCTTCATGTCAATGACAACATGGTAGTAGCAAAGTCATGGGGCCAATGAAATAAGCCTTTAGCAGCGGTGAGCGGCACAAGGTCTGGCTACCTCCAGCTGCTAGTAGGGATGGCGACGGGGTTTGGATGGGTTCCAGAAGGCTTAACAGGGCATCAAGAATGGCTGAAGAATGTGGGTAGGAAGTGACTGGGGTCTACCAGTCCCTCATAGCAGTAAATGAGTACACATTTACTCTGGGGTTTTCTCCCTGGCACAGCTCAGAGGCTAGCTGTGATGCAAGTGTCGGGGAATCCATGTGGCTTCCTCTGGTCTGGCTTTTACTGCAACTGCTGGGGAAATGCACAGTCCTTTCCCACACCTGTTATTTTGCAGCTAGATCCATGAGCTTTCTTGGGTTGATATTGTCACATGTAAGTTTACAAAGCTTTCTCTATGGCAACTGTGTTAGCACACAGCCTCAGACCGCTTGACTTTGGGACAGAGTGTGCTGTCCTTGGGTCGCCACCACATTGATCACGTGTGCAGTGTGAGCATGCATGAGGTTCTGGCCTAGCCATCAGTGTCCATGAATTCAGCTGGTGAATCTGCATTTTTAAGGCCCATTTACTTGGAGAAGCTTATGAGTCAGGCTTCTGGGCTCTGAGTCACCATGTTGCCTCTGGGGCAAACACCTAAGGTGGTGGTTCTGGTGATCTGGGCACTTAGTAGCCTTTCTTTGGTAACTTTGGTGATCTGGGCACTTAGTAGCCTTTCTTTGGTAATTCCTCTCCTCACTACATCCTTTCTCTTCTTTCAACACTTCTGTAAACAAGCTACAGATTTTGACCATCTCAGCATCTACTGCAGCACAAAGGGAAGGGCTGGAGCTAGGCATGACCTGTAGTCAGTTTCTGGCTCTGCCACACACAAGGTCTCTCATCTGGCTATTCATTTTTGTGTTAAGAAACACCTACATAATCTCAGGGTTCGCTTATGCCCGAAGCTTCATTGACCACTATCTGTGCACAATGCTCAAATCTGAATCTCCATCCCCATTTCTCTACTATGACTCAGACCTGTGTATCAAGCTGGCCACCCTGACATCTCAATCTGGACATCTTGTGGGTATCCAAATGCCCAAATGTCTGTAGCTAAACTACAAACCTTCTTCCCTGTCAAAGACCCACATTTGGGCAAAGTGCTTAGATCCTGGTGTTTCCCTATCCTCCCCATCTATTCTCTTGTCCTCAATCATGTCTCTACTTCCTCCCTAAATCCTAAAACCCTTTCCAATCACCTCCTTCTGCCCCACCAGCAAACTCTCAACTTATCCTCATTTATCACTATTCCTGATCTTTTCCAAACCCAGGGAAGCCCAAGAACTCTTTCTAATAATGCACATTCCTCTGGCCATCGCCATGGCTGTAGATCCCAAGCCCCGCTCCTTCCTGCCTCTGCTCCACTCCGGCTGGCCCCACCCCTGCTGCTCTTCTGCAGCCTGGGTGCCCTGGCCTGCTGGGTGTCCTGAAGCTCGTGTCCTCATCAAGCTCTCTGTCCATGCCCACTGTCGCTCTCTGTGTCCCTCTGACCTGGCTGGGTCTTAACTCTTCTTTCATGGTCAGTTCAGACACCTCCAGGGAGGGCTCCTTAACAGCCCAGTGTAGACAGCATGTACAGCACCTAGCACTGTTCTCAAAACACAGGCCACTTCCAGCTTCTTATCCTTAGCAAAGTCCTCAGTGCAGGGCTTTGCACGGGTTTAAGTGCTCTATTAAATCTATATAAAATATTACATATTATGTTATAGTAATCTTTGAGTGTTTGAATTGCTAAACCACAACTCATCTATTTTTAAAAAATATTTTCTTTTTTTTGTTTGTTTTTTTTTTTTGCGGTACTGGGGATCGAACTCAGGACCCTGCGCTTGCTAGGCAAGCGCTTATTCCACTGAGCTATATCCCCAGCCCTAAAAAATATTTTCTAACTTATAAAAGATTTGTATATCTCACCTTTATTATGTTTGGTATATTACTTAAGCACACCTAATTCTACATCTTAGTTTATATCAGTAAAAAATAACATGTACACCAAATAAGAATGATATGTTTTCTTACAAAGTAAAGTTTTTTGTATGTGTGTGCCAGTCAGTATTAATAGGTAATGTAACACTTATGATCAAAGTAACACATTTTGTTTGAAATAGTAAAATTTTCCTAAGAAAGTTCTCTCCTATGAATCTGGGCACCTATCCCAATCAATTATATTTGAGTTAGATAGACTTCTGAAAGATTTATATTATCAGAGACCTATTTATTGGCTACTCATACCTCCTTCAGAAACTTGATTCTTTCCACTATTCTGGTCACAAACCAAGTTGGATGAGAACCAAATCAAATTCAATGGTCATGTTTGATGCTGACTTTATGGGGAAATTTGATTCACTTCTCATCCAGTCTGGTATGTGACCAGAATCATGGAGAGAACTGAGTTTGTAAACCAAAGCACCACTATAAGTGATTTATTTCACCTTAATCTGACAAGGAAGGTGATACGACTCTGAGGAGAAGTAAAAGAAAACTAAATACAATGTTTTTCCAAGAAAAGTTGAGCCTCGATTTGAGGGCTGGGCCATGCTACAAACAGGAGGAGAAAAGGGGAAAATATTTATGGATTGACACCAATTTAAATATGAAAAAAGAAGAACAAAGGAAGAAATGAATCCTAACTTTACCATTCGCAGCCAAGACGGTAAAAAGCCTTTGTACAGACTCATGAATCCTTCACCCTGAACAGCCTGAACCAAGCAGTCGGTTGATGATTTGTACAAAAGCCCCCTACGGAGGAAACCAGAGAGCTTCGTTAAGTTGTTTCTGCATCAACACATGTACAGATTACATAAAATACTTTAAAGAAACGTCTTATACTTGGACACAGATATAGACGTAGATGCAGATACAGATACAGGTAGCTTCATTTGAGTTTAAAGATAACTCTGGCTGATTCTTCTGTCTCACCCCACCCCTGGGCTTGTACTTACTTGGGCCGCCTGACTCTTCCAGTGAGAGCACACTATTTTATATCAAATCGAATTCTCCATGTTATCTGAAAGTCCTAAGCTTCTGAAGAAAGTGCTCTGTGAATTCTCAGCAGAGTGTGCTCTCAAACACTCTTAGAAAACAATAAAGTCACAATGAATACCTTGTGTCTAAATAACATTACTTCACTTAGCTTAGTTCCCCAAATGCATAGTACTTTTTTGTCAAACAGCAGGTAATTACATAGAAACAACTTCCTCATTAAACACAGAAACACATAAATATCTTTCTGTCAAGAATAAATACGCCTTTAAAGAACAATATTACCAACACTGAACCCGCGAATACTGAGGAGTTTCTAATTACCTTCCTTGTTTATCTCGTGGTTGATTCATTATTCGGCTTTTGATGACATCAGCTGGTGTTCCCAAAATAGAAGCTACTAATCCAGAACATAAACTGTAGTACAAATAAATGAAATGGAAAGATAATACATAGTAGTTTCTAAATTTTGAGGGTGGGGAATTGATATTGAAAAAGATACGAAAGAAGAATGGAATACTAAACATGCCACTACACTAGTCTTCATAGTTATGCTCTTATAGCTTAAAACGAACACTGAATACAGGGGAGAGGCAGAAAAAAATATAGAAAGAATGGCAGCCAATAAATGTGCTCTGCACATTTGCTGGTCTAGGCCCCCTGGAAGAGAGTGAAGGACAGAAAAGATACTGCCTGAAGCTCATGCTCTGTGTGTGAAGAGGCCAGGGTTAAATCAGTGATCTGACATGCTGACAAATGCAATGGAAAAATCAAACAGGAAAGCATGACCAAGTCACTGGGTGATGACAGGCACACAGGGACAGGCTCCAGGGTGGCAGCAGAAGGCAGTCACCTAGAAGAACCCTGTAGGAGTGGCGGTACAGACAGATGCAAGAGTAGGAACAAGAGTCCAAGTCAGGGACACTCTTGGTATGTTTAAGGATCATTGATTGGACACTGTTTGTACACTTCTGGATTATCTCAGCAGCGTAGAAGGAGGTAGGATTTGGAACCAACCTCACAAGCTAAAAGAAATGACTATAAGTTAAAGACAGTGGATACTGAAAAGAAATATGTTGTAATGGAGAATAAAATGATGCTCTAAGAGAGTAAGATTGTGTCCCATCCCAAGACACCTTTCTTCCTGTCCCTATCTAGGAAAAGCCTATCCCTTCAAATAATCTTCTGTAATCTAATTCTGGCCCCTTTCTTTGGTTACTCTGTCCTTCAGAAATCTGTCCGTCCTTCGGCATTTAACTCATCTTGCTCTGCCTGGTGGAAACTCCAGGTAGGACTTCCCCTTTTATGCTGGATCCACAGGCCTGCAGCACAGTGACCTTAACAAAAAGGGTGTGTCAGTTCTATCTGCTGAACTGGGCCCAAGGTAACTGCCACAGCCTGCCTTGGGATGCTACCACAAAGGTGGAAATTCTCTGGGTGTTTTCATCTGCAATTTCATCTAATTGCATACTCATCTGTCTTTTCCTGTTTAAGAAAATTACTCTGTAAATGTACTATCATCTTTCTCTTAAGGGTAATAATATTAGATTCCTGATCAAAAGAAAACAAAAGTTAGAATTTATCCCCAAAATGGAAGAAAAGGTACAAGGAAACTAAAAGGTACAAGTCAAACTAAAACACTTACCTGGACAAACCATGAGTCATGATATTGTCCTCAAGTGGCGTATTCAAAACCAAGTAGTGTTTCACTGTGTCGTAAGTGGTTAAATCTGGCAATAGAAAGAGAAGGTTTCAATGTTTATGTGTTCAAGACTGAATGTCTTTTGTGTTGAGAACATGCTAGGCTTGGTGCAGGAATGTGCCCCAGAATGAAAGGCAGAGAGCTACAGCTACAGGGAGAAGAACTGAGGAAGAGACAGGCACTCCCTTGTATCACTAGAACCCTTGAGTCCAGCTAGGCCCAAAGTCAACTCAACCCCACCATCTCTGTATGCGAACTGATAAATTCCTTTGTGAGCCAAAGGCTCAGGTGAAGCCCCACCTTGCAAACAACTATCCCAACCACTGTTCCACATCAAAGTTCTTGTACTTTTTTCTACTGAAAACAGAGCTATTAAAGGGTTCAAGCAACAGCGTGACATCATAATGTTGGAGTCTTATACAGATTACCCACCCTGCACATAAGGAAATAAATTAATGAAGGCAAGAATGCACAGGTACATTCGACTGTTCACCAAGTATCTCACTGCCCGTCATACATCTGGTGCTATTCTAGTCACCGGAGAAAGCGATGGACAAGGCAAACTCAAACCCTTGTTCTCTGTTAAGCAAAAAGGCAGATATCCATATTCCTGATACATGAGCTGATAGCTCTCAAGACAACTAGGACTTCTTGGAATCCAGTAACGTGTCTATTACCTCCCATGTTTACCAGTGCCGCTCTCTGTATATTGGGTACCCAGCCGGCCCACAGCCCACGTACTCCTCCTTCTGCTAAGATTTTTGCAAATGCATGATGCACACCACGAAATCTAGGGAATATAAAAATGAAGTGTGAAAATGATGTATCCTTGCATATAGAACACACTGGATAAGCTTTGCCTATAGCTGTTATAATTTGGAGTAAAGTAATACTTACTCAAAACTGTTAAACTAAAAGAATATGTATGAGTCTGATTTCTAGATAAACCTAGATCTTTAGCATAAAGGCCAACACTTGATTTAAAGATTTTTTTAACAGAAATCACTATAAATTCTGTTATCTTCTTTTTCTCAGGTTGTTTCAAGGATTAAAAATACTATTCTTGACAGGTCATCAGTAGATGTACTAACTACAGAAGGAAAGAGTAGTTGTAAGACTTCTGGGTTCATTTTACTGGTGATGAAGAGGACTTGCAAATTTTAAAATTCTGTCACATGGCATTAAAAAATCACTGATTCTCAGGGCTGGGGGCAGCTCAGGGTACAGTGCTTGCCTGGCATACACCAAGACCTAGGTTCAATCCCCAGCACCAAAAACACATACACACACACACAAAATCACTGGCTCTTATATAATCTCATACAATAAACAATATCATTAGATCAAAAAGTAGAAAGGATAATCTAAGCATTCTTGGGAGTAATTTTAGATTTGTGAAAATTTACTACCCTGTTTTTATTTTGTTCCTATTTCCAGAGACAGATGAAAACTGATGCTGAACCATGAACCAAACCCAGAAACCTGCTATAAAAGAAAATTCTGGGCTTTTATAGTCAGAAAAACCTAAAGTCAAATGCCATCTTTCTAACTTTAGCTGTGCTGTTTTCACATAGGCATCATTACATGCTCTGAATCTTCCCCAAAAGACAAGTCAGTTTTGACTTAAATAATTGTGATTAAGCTACATAGGAAATTATAATCACAAACAATGATTATAGCTAAAATGTATGGGCCACCTAGTAAATGCCAGGCATTTATATTCAAAAGATGCATTTTAATCCTGAAAACTCCATGAAGTATATACATGATCATTCCAGTTTACATTTGAGGAAACTGTGGCTAGAATGGTTAAAGAACTTGATCACTATCATAAAGCTAAAATGTGGTAAAGTTTGGCTTTGGATTTTTAGGATAGTCCCAACGTTCATGTTGTTTATTACAACATTAAGTATTGACAATCCAGAATTAGAGACAAAGAAGAAAACAACTGAGGGATCAACTAAAAATGCAGGGATTTCGGGACTCTAACAGCTGGTTTTCTCCTTCAGGCCAGCTAAGGCTGCATGATTTCTTTCTGCTACTCAGTAATTACATGCCCTTCCAAAAGGGAAAATGGGCCCTGGCATTCTGTAAACTTATTCCTTAGTCAGACTTGTGTCTTTTATCCTCTTGGATAATGTAACTGGATTTTATATCACAAAAGCATAATAAGAAAAATCTTTAAACATCCTTAAGGAGGGCCTTGGGATGTAGGAGGAGTGGGATCAGACAAGAAAGTGGGAACAATTCGTAAGACTGACCTTGTTACTTTCCTTCTTTCTGGAAAAAAGAGGAAAAAGCAAGGTTTTCGGAGCCAGGCATCTTCACTAATTGTCACGAAAACATTTTAAGAGAGCCTCTGTTAAAGGCGAAACTACAGACTGGAAATGTTAGTGACTTCCACAATACCGAGCAAAGCTGCAGTTCATACCAGGACAAATGTTAACGATCAGTTTCTGTAGAGCAACCTGTGTGGGGGACAAGTCTAAATGCCTGGTCTGGGAGCAGCAGGGAAGGGTCAGGAACACATGTACCTTGCCTGATAAAGAACACGTATATTTCATTGTGTAAAGAAAAGATCCAGATTAGTTGGCGGTATTAATATTATCAGTGAACTGCAAAAATAAGATCGCCAGGTAACTGTTCAAACTATGATAGAGGAAGGGAAAAAGGAAAGTATGAGTTAAGTGGAAAACATACCTCAGTGGTTTCCCTTCAAGTTTCCTTTTTCCTTCCATTTGCATCTGCACCTTCACTAGATCAGTTGGGTTGGCTAAAAATTGGCCAATTACACCAGCCATCATCCCTCCAATGACTGATTTCCTAATTGCAAAAGGAGACATGTTTTCTTTTAAAAAGTTGCCTGTGACTTCAACATATTTTACAGTGAACTAACACCAAGCTGGTACAAGCCCTGGGTAAGAATTTAAGACAAAGTAAAGCAGAGCACAGAACCAAATACACACAGGAAAAGAAAGTACATGGTTTGATTATTTATTGCAGGGCTGGTGGATCACAAAGAAAATAAAAATATGAAATTTCAAGCCTTACATGCCCTGAAATCCACAGGGAAGGAGCAGCTGGTTCAAAGACATCAACACCTGAATAGATAATTTAACTCCAGTTTAATTCTGACTAGGAGAATAAAAACAGCATAGATGTAATACACCTAACAGACAAAGGCTGGTAAAGCAAACTGTAAAAACTACCAGTTTAATGAGTCTCTCCGATGAAGAGGGATTGAAAACATTTCTCTTTCTAAAGAACCCTTCCATTGCTAAACAGGTCCTTCTTTTCGCAGCTCAGCCATCAGTGCACAAGACTATACTGACTTGTTATAATCACTCAGAAGGAGCTGGGCCAAAGGATCACACATTGAAACTTTTTAACAAGTAGTTTATGCTACAAAAAGGCTAGAGTTGCTTACATTTCCCCTTTACAGTTTGATAAAGATAGTTCAATTAATTTTCCTGATTATTGATGAGGCTGAACATTTTTTTTTTTTTTTTGTGCGGTAGTGGGGATCAAACTCAGGACCCTGCGCTTGCTAGGCAGGCGTTTATTCCACTGAGCTATATCCCCAGCCCTATTTTTACATTTTTAATGAACATTTATATTTCTCTTTGGGAGGAACTATCAAAATCCTTTCTTTATTTTTCCATTGTGCTTATGTTTTTATTGATTTACTGGTTGAGAGTTCTATATTCATTATTTATAGAACCTATTTTTTATGGCTGCAAGTGATAGGCACTTATAAACATTATCTTTTCTACAGAAAAACAAAAGCCTAATGTAGGTCTGACTTCTACAGCTAAAAAATGGAAAGAAAAGCAGGTGAAGTCCTTTCTCAGGCTATTCAGCAGCAGAGTGGGAATCTGAGTCCCCTCTCTGCCTGACCCTAAAGTCCAGAGTTCCTCCACAACAGGGAGAAAGAAGGCACCCACTCCAAGTCACCCAGGTTACTAGGGTTCAGAACCAGCAATGAATGACATGATGACAGCCTGAGTCTCAGAGTTACAGAAATGAAGAAGTTTATTATTATAGGGATAAGCGTGGACCAGAGAGGAAGTCTAGACATAAGAGGGTTTGCACCTGAGCCACACCCACCGCTGGGGAGCTCAGCTATGGGCTACATGAAGGTTAGGAGAGCAGAAACCAGTCAGTCAACACCCAAGGACTCTGTCTCAGCACTGTACTCTTCCTCTGGGAGTCACTGATGCCTAGACTGGGTGCTTACTGTGCAGGGACAATGCAGTCACAAGTGGGGGCTTATGCAGAAGAAAAGGGGACAAAGAGATGGAGAAGAGATACTGAGAGATCCGAGAGCCAGGTCTCCAAAGGGTCAAAGATAGAAGTGACTCAAAGGACCATTAAAATACACAATCCAAGCCAGTGTAGCCAACCTACTTTCTTTTTGCCCTCTGTCTTAATGTTAAAGTAAAAAATATAAAAAAGGAAGTTTTGTTATGTATATACCTGATACTACGTATTTCATAGGCAGTCCAATCCAAGAAAATTTCCTTAAAACAATGACAGCAAAAGGAAAGATGGGGGCTGGGGATATAGCTCAGTGGAATAAGCGCTTGCCTAGCAAGTGCAAGGTCCTGAGTTCGATCCCAGGTACCGCCAAAAAAAAAAAAAATTATTAGGGGCTGGGGATATAGCTCAGTGGAATAAGCGCCTGCCTAGCAAGCGCAGGGTCCTGAGTTCGATCCCCAGTACCGCCAAAAAAAAAAAAAAAGAAAAAGGAAAGATGGGCCTTAGGTTGGATATGCCAGAAATTATAACTTAAGGCAATTTTAATATAAAAGTACAATTCTACATAAATCTGACAGGTAAACATAAATGCCTTTATAGTGGAGAGTATTATTTATGAAACAAAACTTACCAAAGGGGATAATGCTCATCTTCATTTTTGCCAAACACAACCTCTCGGAGATGTTCATAAGTGACCATCCGACCTCCAGAGTACACTGTAAAACAGGTCATTAAAAAAGGCAAATTCAGCTCTTTGCTTAATAAAGCAAGAGGACATTCTGATCCAACGTGTCCCTCTGAAGCTGTGATACACACTCCTGACACAGGGTTTTCTTGGTATTTCTCCAGCTGGGGCACAGCCCTGTAGGTCTCAGGCCTTTCTGTACATTGTCTGATCTCTCTAGAATAGTTTTTCCCTTCTCTGCTTTGTTAATTCTACCCTATCTTTCAGGGCTCAACTCAAAGAATATGTTTTTCAGAAAGTGCTCCCCAGCCTCTCCTCTGATGTTCAAGCCGGTACAACATGTTCTGCCATAGCAATCAACTTGTCCTTGCTCCATCAGACAAGAGAGTCCATAGGAAGGTTCTACATGTCAGTATTATGCCAAAGGCCCTGGTTCATAGCGTGGTACACAACAGGGATTTTCATTGCATAAACATACACGATCTCTTTGAAGAATTTATTACCCAATTTTTTCAGTCAAGTTTCAAACATGTGAAATGAAAACTGTAACATAGGGCTGGGGATATAGCTCAGCGGAATAAGTGCTTGCCTAGCAAGCGCAGGGTCCTGAGTTCGATCCCCAGTACCGCCAAAAAAAAAAAAAAAAAGAAAACTGTAACATGATATATCAGCAAAAATACAAATGAAAAGAAACAAAACTCAGAATAATGGAAGACAAATATTCTGAAAAAATAGGACATCATCTTACTAAAATCAAAGCATGGTATTCACTCAGAGAGCTTTTCTTCGTATCTCAGGAAGTTTAATTTTTGTATTTTAAGATAATCAAAAATATATGAAGTCCAGGAACAGTAACTGTCTCTGCGTAATTCTGGCTAGCTGCTGGTGAAGACACTCCAACTTTCTGATGTGAGGAAACTAATCTTTAAAAATATTAAGCCAATAAATATTAGAACTCAGCACTTTCTGACCAAAGGCCCTTGCACACCTAAGGAAATGTGAAGGCAGAGGAGAAAGCGCTGCGCCCGTCCAGCTCTTTTAGCAGCCAAGGTTATTGCCGCTCCCACAGGCTGAGAAGTTAGTCACTTCAGCTCCCCTGGGAGCAGAGTAGGAAGTGCTTACACTGGCATAGCTGATGCCGTCCTGCCACAGTTACTAGTAATGGCCTCCAGACCTAGTAAGGCAGAAGTCACCTGTGCTGCATTTGGCCTAGGGCTAGAGCTGACTCAGACAGGGATCCCTGTTGGCTTTCACATAGCCTGGCTACTGAGGTATGGCACAAAGATTCATGAGACTTGGTATTGTAGTAAATAAGTAATTGTCAAAGAATATAAAAACATTAAATTCTATGTTTAAACTTTATGAAGTAGAGGAAAACGATATCGATTCTTAAACCTTTAAATGTTTTTACTATGACATATTTCAAACATACAGGAAAATTGAGATGGTATCTACTTTGTACCTACTATTAAAATCAATCAATTGCTGACACTATTGTGCAATTGCTGACACTATTGCACAATGTGCTTCTTTTTTCCTTGCTAATTATTTTAAAGTACTTCACAGACATCACAATAGCTCATCCCTCAATACTTTAGTATGCATTTACAGGACCTGAAGGGAGTGATTCCTTAATAACAATTGGTAGTTCATTTTCTTTCTTCCAGAAAGATCATGTGTTCTTTGGTTATATAGGTAGGGGGAAAAAGCCCCTGGCTAGTTTCGGGATACAGTTAAAAAGCAGAGGAGACAAACACAGAACTCATAACAAACTTACCAGCTAGAATCAAGATAAATACCTACGTGTCTGTAAATGGCGGGTGTCACTCCTTGCCAAAGCTTTAGAAAGCCTTCCTCCTGGACGATTCCTAGGGCTGTGCGCACCATGCCCCTATAGGGGGCAGATTCTTTTGCACTGTCTCCCAACCGTGCCAGAGCGGCTTCTCCTTGCATTTGGAGTCGAGTTTTTGTGAGATCGAGGGGAAAGGTTGCTAACAAAAAAGAACAAATGAGGGAGGAAAACCCACAACATTCAGAGAAACAAACAAAAAATTCTAAAAGCATAGGACTAATTTTTTCCTAAGACTGATGAGAGTTTAGAAGTATTTGACTCTGAGCACTCACAAGTGTGACAATCACTGCACCAGATCATCCCAGATTACCAGTAAAAAAAAACAAAAACAAAAACAAAGTGATAACCCTTGGGTTTTTTATTGAGAAAGTTCAGACTACCATCTGCTTTAAAACTTTGCTTTCCAATGAGAAATAATTTAAAGTACCTATTTTTCTGTGGTATACCCGACTGCAGCCACGATATTTAAGATCCAACTGTAGAAACTGTGCTAGATATTCTTGTATACTACAATAAACACAAACTGAAGCTGAATTTCATAATTTCATGAGTGACTTTCACATGCCAATGAACCACAGGCCTGATGTTTGTGGTATAGAAGATCCAAGAGACACTATAACATTTTCTTTCATATACAAGGAGAGCATGCTCAATATTCTTTTAGTTAAGTGATGGGTTAAATTGTTTTTCCAGTACTGATAAGTTTCCTACATGGCCTTCCAAAAGTATTTGTAAAAAATCTGTCTATTTATATTTTGAATTAGAGATAGATCTTTTACTGTCAGTTAAGCTACCTGACCCACATAAGGAATGCTAAGCTCTTAACTGTATACAATGTCCTGAATAACTTGTCTGAATGAAGTAACGACATTCAGACAAGTTTGTGAACATCACTGACATTATGTAGACTTTTCAACGAGCATGCTTTCTTTAACAGAAAACAGAACAAGGAGAGGGGCAAAGGATATTAAATGTGACTGTTTGCTTTGAAAAGTTAATATCCCGCCAACACTTTTCTTAAAACAAAAGTAACTCATATTTAGAGGCTGCAAACAATTTTGTATTGCCTATGATCCTTAAAAAAAAAAAAAAACCTGAAGAAATAGAAACCTCTCAGCATAAATAAAACCTCTCAAGCTAATTTTTCCTGGTTACTTCTTATTTCAAGTTCTTATTCTGAATCGACTTGTCCTCAAAACCATCCTATATTTTGATTCCCTAGTCCCCCATCCACATTCCCCACACAATTCTCTCCATGAATTTTTAACAGGAGGAATGTTCTTGCAAAAAGGCCATTGAGTCACACAGAGAAACATCAGTTTAAAAAAAAAAATCCTGGAAATACATCTATTACTCAGCCATCTGATTTTAGATTTCTTTAAACGATTTTAGATTTCTTTGTTTCAGTAAGAACAATGACAAGTAAAAATTTTCCAGCAGCTTTGGGAGGTGA
Organism: Dinomys branickii; assembly: GCA_004027595.1. Lineage (NCBI taxonomy): Eukaryota > Metazoa > Chordata > Mammalia > Rodentia > Dinomyidae > Dinomys > Dinomys branickii. The sequence continues at coordinate 219,717 of PVLD010000411.1, read as the reverse complement.
TGGAAAAATCCAGAGGTTAAAGGGCAAGAGTGGAAAAGCACAAAGGACAAAACAACAGGCCATGTGCCGGCTGTGGTTGAAGCAGAAAGTAAAATTACACTAGATTAGTACTCACATGTACTTACAAGAGACAAATGCAGCAGAGATGTACCTTATTTCTTTTCTTTTTGATGAGCAAAGAAATGTACAAATAATTTTGAAATACACATTTATAGCACTCTACTCACAAATCCCTAGGAAGAAACACCAACAGCTTATGTAAGGGAACCACAATCCCATACTAGGTGGTCTCAAGTTTTCTCTGACTCAGGGAGATATGACTGTTCTAAGCTCTTATGAAACCTAAAAATAGCTCTATCATAATAAGCAGAACATTGTAATTGTCTTTCTCTGCATGTCTCCCCAGCAGCCTGTACGAAGTCAAATCAGGGTCCTTTCAATCACACTACCTTAGCCCTTGTCCTGTAGTCATTATAATCATGTCACAATCAATAGATGCCCTGCCTTGAATTTAGCATTTACACATTCTTAACTTCTCAATAATCTCCCTTAACATAAACAGGGTATAGGTGAGTTCAACTCAAAGAGGTCGGATAACTGGTAGATGTTAAGGACCTGCTCAGTAATGAACGGTTAATAACTGACACTCCATAAGGTACGTTCACAACTTGGACCAGGAAGACACAGTGATCCCATGACAAGAGATGTTCTCAACAAGGAAGAAGAGGGAACGGTTTTTGAAAGGGTCATCCTGGCGAAAGGGGAGATGATTGCAGGAGAGCGTGTAGAAGTTCTCACCAGGCACAGGAGCACTCCCGAGGCCCCTGCGGACTCCAAAGAAGGTAGACCTGCAGGGACCTCTGCCCTCTGCCTGCCCCGGCCTTCCCAATGGACCTTTCCAATCCAGGGACAAAGCCCGGGCCGCCTCCCTCCCTCTGTGCATCCTTCTCCATCTCTCCACCCCTTCTTCTCCCCATCCCCTCATCCCACCATCCATCCCTCCATGCTTCCATCCTTCCTGACGTCCATTCCTCCACCTCTTCACCCCTCCATGCACCCTCCCATCCTTCCATCTTTCCCTTTACCTCTCCTTCCCTCCAACCCCCTTCATCCATTCCTCCTTCCTTACCTCCATCCACCCCTCCATTTTTCCCTCCACCACCCTTCCAGTTTTCCATCCCTCCATCCACCCCTCCATGCATCCCTCCCTCCGTCTATCCCTCTATTCTTCTCTATCCCCGCTCCATCCCTCCCGCGACGCAGCAGCCGCCCGCCGGAAGCCCGTACCTAACTCGGCCACGGTGGCCGCACAGCCTGACAGCAGGAACTTGCTCGCTCGGGGCCATCGCTGAGCGAGCGGCGATGGCGAGTCCTCGTCTTCCGGGACGGACATTCAGCGAGGTGGGACGACGGCGCGAGTCAGCCCGCCAGCAGGTGCCGAGGGACATCGCCCCTTGCTGCGGCCGGCGGAGGAAGGGTCCAGCGCGGTGCCCGGACTCCGGGGGCTTCTGGGAGATGTAGTCCGCAGACCGTGCATTCTGATTGACGGGACGCTCTTCCTGGTAACCGCGCGTGCGCATCTCGCCCGGCTGGCCCCGTCCTTTCACTGATTCCATAAAAGAAGCGGAAGTGGGCGGGGGTGAGAATGCTACAGGCCCTCAGGTGTCTCGGGAGGGGCAAGGAGGTTTCGGGACAGAGTCGCTGTGAGTAGTGCTTCGGAAGTGTCCCGGACTGACACACGGGCAGGACCGTCTCCGCTTTTCAGATCCGGGAAGATGAGCGAGGACCTGCTCCCCGGCGTCGCCGCGGTGGCCGCGCTCCTGGCCGGCGTCGCGCTGCTAGTTGTCCTGAGGCGCAGAGGCTCGCGCCGACCCCCGTGCGCCACGGGCTGGATCCCCTGGGTTGGCGCCGGGCTGCGGTTCGGAAAGGCCCCGCTGGAGTTTATCGAGCAGGCTCGGGCCCAGGTAAGTGCGGGCAGGACACCTGGAACACGCTTCCAGTATAGTTTATTCACTCTGCTGGGAATTAGCGACCTCGTGCACTACAGGTTGGGGGAAAGATACGGAGTCCAGCGAAGGGAGGAGCAGAGGAAGGAGATGAAAGAAATTATATACATATACCAACTCCTCACAAGGAATTCAATCATTATGCCCTAAGTACCAAAGAAAAAATTACAGTTAAAAAAAGAAATCAGCTTCAGTTTGGGTCTGCTTATTGGAAGAAGAGATTAGCCTTTAAGTGCTAGTTACTTCAGCATAGTAAGTGCACAAATGTTAACTACATGTTTGCAATAATTCAGAAGGACAGAAGTGTGGTATGATTGGAATGTGTGAAAATGAATAATAAATCCATAGCCCCAAGTGGAGTTAATATGACGGTATTGTGAAAATTACTTCCAAAGTTGAGCTTTACGAATTTCAGGGGCAGTGTTCTCTCAGCTGGATTGTTGCTAATGACAGTGAACCTGTATTTTCACTGCTCCCAAAGGACATTAGGAATGTTGTTGGAATAGATGTTTTTGTCATTAAAGAATCTTTCCAGTGCCAGAACACTTTAGGAAACAGATATATATTAGCCTTTTGATTTTAATCCGATTTCCAGCCACTAAGATTTTGTGGTATTTGGTTATCTAATAAATGTATGTGATACTATCTTCATTAGTATGTATTGTATTACAATACTTTCTAAGCTGACACGTTTTCCACATATATTCCTGGCTAGTTAACCCAGTTTACACTATGTATAATTTTATACACAGTATCATATATACTGCTGATCATTTGTACTGAAAATCTAAGATTTCAGCGTACAGTAGATTTTTAGAAAGTTAGAGAATTCCAGAGAGAACTAAGATGACAATAAAAGTAACCCAAACATCAGTTTAGAAATAAAACACATTAAAAATTTAGTGTGTATTATTCTGATTTTTTCTATGCAAACTAGTTAGTAAACAATGGGATAATACTGTAGTACTGTTTTATGTGTTTTCACATTTAATATTTAATGTAAATAATGTTGCCATGTCATTAAGTATTTAGGTGAATCCTTTTAATGACTATATTTTATCATGTTAGGATAAGATAGTATTTAAATCCTTAGTTGAATATATAGGTTGTCACCGACTTTTTTCTTATTTTAACCAATGGTTTGATGTCCACTCTTTCCCATGTAATTGTATATTTTGCATTTACCTGTTTGTTTCCTCAAAATAAATCCCTAAAAGTAGAATTGCACACTTCAGTTGTTTATAGTATCGTGTTACCCTTGTAAAAAATATGTAATATAGGCGTTTTTCTCTCCCTTGAGCGTGAGGAATTGCCTGGCTTCTCATATTCTAGGCTGCGCTGGATACTGTAACTTTTGCTAACCTGATAAATGAAAAGAAGCTCCTGTAAAGAGATGTTCCTTTGTCCCTGACAGGCACATGACTTTAATAACTCTTCAGGGATTTTTTTTTACAAGTTTGTCTCATATCACGTATTTGTGAGGGCTTCATAGCTTTCCTGGTTAAATGAAACTAGTTATAGAAGTCAACTGTCATGTGGAACAGTATAAATGATCTTTTCCTAGTACTAAATTAAAGAATATGACAGCAGTGTGTGACATTTGGCTGCTGAAAGTTTTTAGGCTGCATCCCCTTGTATCCCCCACTTGGGCAGGATGATAAGAAAAGGTGGTCACTCTTGCCATGGGTGTCAGGGAAGACTTCAGTGGCAGAAGCCTCCGCTGTCAAGCAGGAATGGGTCCACGGGCCTATTCCTTAGCCATAATAAAACCTCCAGCCTAGTCACCTCTGGCCATTTTCAGATCAGGGTCAGAGGCCAGCTACCCTAATCTCAGCAGAACCCTGCTATGTAAATAATAAATGTGTTCATACCATCTTTGTGTGTGTGACATCCACAGTCTGGACATGTGAACCAGGTTTGGGTGGGTGGGTGGGATTTGTTCTGCTTTTTTAAAAGTGGCTGCACTAGGTTCTTGATGGAAAAATTCATCTAAATGGCAAGTGTGTAAGACACAGTTTATGGCACTTTGAACCTTCAAGAAGTGACTCCTAAAATTCAGTCATGAGCTGTCACCCTCAGCTTCTTCTGACCCTGGAGGAGGGAGAGAAAAGAGAATTGTGATGACCACAAAAGTTTTCCCTTTTGTGAGGTCAATTCCTGGTACTAAAAAAAAGTTTTCCCTTTTGTTATTAATCTTTGAATAGATTATGAATTGATATAGCTCAAAATGTGTTAAATATAACAAGTTAAGTGAAAAATCTCCCTGACCTTTCTCCCTTCCACTCAGTTCTCTGCCCTCATCCCTAACGTTGGCAGCACAGTGATTCATTTCTTATATATCCTTTCGTCTGTTTTTGAACCGTGTACAATCAAATTCATTTATAGATGCTTATTTTCCATCTTTTATAAGTGGTTGTATCATACGATTCACACTGTTCTTGTGTCCAAAATACTGAACTCATCATGTCAGTAATATTGGAACTCCTAATTCTTTTTTCTTTTTAAGATGCATGGATATCACTTAACAGGCTTCCAGATTAATAAATGTGTGGCAGTGAGATTTCTAAGGTAACCCACAGCTGCGCCCACCTGCTGCTGCCTGTTCCTTTTGCAGTCTTCTCCTCCAGGATGTCAGCAGATCCTGAGAACTCACTTCTGATGAATCCAGTGGCATAGGTGCTGGGATGCTGCTTCCAGATCCGACTGCCATTTGGATAGCAGACCCTGTCATCTGTCCCATTTGAAGGCGCTGATGACAGATTGCCATGTTGGGGGGGCCAGAAACAAAGAGACCCTAGTCTACAACCAGCAAAGAACTAAAACCGTTAATGGAAAACTGAATCCTACCATCCATCGTGACAGCCTGGCATGGCTCCTACTCTAGTTGACCTTTGACATGGCTGGGGCTCAGGCTTTAGTTAGTAAGTTCTATCAACAGAAAACCCGTGGGTTGAAAACTTGATATTTTGAATACAGAGGACTTTGTTTAAATCTCAGACTGTTTGATTATATCAATCTTATGATATAATGTATAGCTTTGTTTCCCCAATATTGAGGGTTGAGCCAAGGGCCTTTGTACTGAGCTAAAGTCCTAGTGAATCTGTCCTCACTCCCCTACACCCCACCTTTTTCTGTTTCGAGACAGGGTCTCACTGAGTTGTGAAGTTGCCAAGCCAGGATCCAACTCAAAATCCACCTGTCTCCACCCCACGCCCCAGAATGTTATAATTGCCAGCATGCACCAGTATGTCTAGCATGGTTTCTAATTTCTTAAACATGAAACTTTGATAAAATCTCTAGGACTTTTTACTAGAGAGGTTATGTTGACCATGTAGTACTTATACCTGTCCCAGGGTGCAAATCTGCAGCTAACATTATTTATTTCTTGACACATTGGAAACACTATTTGAAAACACAGTGCCCCGAAGTGCATAGACCAAGGCTGGTTATTTTGCAAAAATTATAGTTAATGAACAGTTTATGTAAACCCTTGGGATAATCTTGGCACAATTAAACATCATGAGTTTTCAACATTTTATTGAGGGAAATGGTATCTGCCTTCTACCAGAGTGTGGAAATCAGCTGGCAAGCAGCCTCCATAAGGCAGAGTTCCCTACAGCAAATAGCTTAATTAAACAACTCCTGCCTACCCACCTCAGCAGCCATTGCCAAGGACACTTCCTTGCCAATCTAAGAGGGAGTCAAGGGCTTCATCTGTAGTAATTTATTTTGAGTTAAAATGTTCTATTATTGCAACTTTCTTTTGGTTAATATTTGCAGGTTGTATCTTTCCTTATCCCTTACTTTCAACTTCTTTCAGTCTTTATATTTTAACTTGGTCTCTTAGAAAGAAAAAAAAAAAATATTGAACTGAGCCAGGCATGTTGACACACATTCTCAGGAGGCTGAAGCCAGAGAATTTGCAAGTTCAAGGTCAGGTTGGGCAACTTAGTGAGACCCTTCTCAAAAAATAAAAAGGTCCAGGGGGTGCAGCTCAATGGTAGAGCACCCTAAGGTTCTAGCCCCAGAGCTGCAAGATAAAATAGGAATAAAACTACAGCGTGTCAGAAATTTCATCACTAAGTACTTGCATTTGAAAAGTGGGAAGTCAATAATCGGAGCTTCTTTCTCAAGAATCACCTCCGAAGAGCAAAATAAACCTGAAGCAATGACAGGAAAGAAATTAAAAAAACAGAAATCAATGACATGGAAGACTAAAAAATATAGAGAAAATTAGTGAGTTGGTTATTTGAAAAAATCAGCAACATTGCAAGACTTCATACAAGACTGATAGCAAGAAAGAGGGAGAAGCCACAGATGACCAGTGTTGGAAAGGAAGTTGGGGTTGTCACTGTAGATTCCCAGACATCAATAGAATAAGGGAATACTATGAGTAACCCCACTTGTGTAAATTCAACAGCTTAGACAAAGTACAACAGTTTATGGAAAAATATAACTGCCACAACTATTCAATATGAAATAGATAATTTTACTAGACTACACTATTAAGGAAATTGCATTTGTAATTTAACCCCTCGTCCCCCAAATTCTTTAGACCCACATTGTGTTACTTTGGAATTATATCAAATATTTAAAGAAGAGGTAACACTCTGTTGTAGTAATCTATCCCAAAAAGTAGAAGAGTGGGGAGTTATTCCCAGTGTATTTATGGAGATAGTATTACCCTGATATCAGTCCAAAGATGTATGAAGAAAACTACAGACAACTATCCCTGACAAATAGATGCAAAAATATACAACAAAATACCAGCAAATAAAATTCAGCATGATTTGAAAGAAATCACCAAGAGAAGTCCATTGCAGGGATGGAAGGCCATTTCAGGATTTGAGAATCAGAGTAAGCTATCATTTGTACAGGCTACAGATGGAAAGAAAACATGATCAGATCGGTGCAGAAAAGGCTTTAACAAAACTCACAACTTATTTATGATAAAAAAGGAACTTAACCACATTTTCAGAAACCTAGGAATAGAGGGGAGCTTTCTCAGCATGATCATGATTATCTATAAAAATTTGATGGCTTATTCTAGGCAGGTGCTCTGCCACCGAGCTATGATGCCAATCCTTGAATTTTTCCTCTGTGATTGTGAACAAAGCAAAGAGTTCTATTGTCACTACTCTTACCAGCTTAATGCTGGGACTTTAGTACAGTCAACCAGGGGAAAGAAAAGACAAGATGGTAACCCTGGGCAAACAGCTGTGAGGACATGAGTTCTCTCTAATATCTCTTATGATTGCTACAATTAATCTGTAATTATCTCAATAGTTAGCTAAAAATACATGAAGCCAGGGATGGCGGCACAGGCCTGTAATCGTAGGACTCTGGGAAGCTGAGTCAGGAGGATCCCAAATTTGAACCCAGCCTGGACAACTTAGTGAGATCCTGTCTCAAAACCAAACAAAAACAAGTGCCCTTTTTGAAACCTACATTGTATGCTTACCTTTGTTTCATAATACTGAGATTGCACAAGGAAAGGAGAACCAAGAGAAACAAAACTCCTATGACCTGCTGCTGTGGAATTTTTGTTTGTTTTTTTGTTTGTTTGTTTGTTTTGTTTTTTTGGCGGTACTGGGGATCGAACTCAGGACCCTGCGCTTGCTAGGCAGGCGCTTATTCCACTGAGCTATATCCCCAGCCCGCTGTGGAATTTATAACTTGACACACAACTGTTTTTATTATGCAGTTATGCAGTAAGTAACTTTAAAGCCACATGTCAGCAGCCATTTCAGCTGTTCAGTGTGTTTGATCTCAGTTGACCTACACTTGGGCCCTCTACCTAACCATGTTACAGAAGCCCACTTCGCTGATGGGAAGCTAATTCTCGTTCAAACAAAACTTTAACAATGAAAATGATTCATCTTCTGAGTATTAATTAGCCACAACAGTAGATAAGATCATATTGGGGAACAGTATAGATGTCTGGCTCATTAGGGTGAGAAAATAGGACTTTATGGGGGCCCTCGGTTGCCTAGTAGCATCAGTCAGTGTATGGCAGGAGTAATCATTTGTTAGTTTATGGGAGGGGTAGAAGTGACTAAGATTGAAGGAATGATGGGCACAAATGATATTTTAAGATCTTTATAATAACTGTCAAGGGTTGTGAATGTATGATAGTTTCTTTTGATGATATGTGGTTTATTACCCACCTTCATAACTAGAGAAAACACTACATATAATTAGAAATTGATGAAAATGATTTCCTGGAAAACAGCTGGCAATTTCACTTCTTTTTCTTAAGCAACACTAAGCTATAGTTTGTGTATCAGCCTAATAATATGTTGAAAACAGTGTTTTCAAAGATCACAGTGTTGATAGATTTCTAATTGTTACTTATAATTATTATTTTCTAATTATTTTATACTATGAGAAAGGGAAATATAAGTAAATAATAATACTATCTTACAAATTTTATTAGAACTGTGCATATTCAGATTTATATCAGTTTTATGTGTCTAAAACTGTCAGCATTTAAAATTATTAGATATACTCATTTTTATTTTGATCATAGCTTCAGTTTTGGGGTTCTCTATGAAAACTGCCTTAAACCAAACCCCTGGAATAGAAATACTCACTAACATTCTGTGTGTTTATTTATGTGTTTTATTGCAGTATGGACCAGTATTTACAATCTTTGCTATGGGAAACCGAATGACCTTTGTTACTGAAGAAGAGGGAATCAATGTGTTTCTAAAATCCAAAGAAGTAAATTTTGAACTGGCAGTACAAAATCCCGTCTACCGTACAGGTAAAGAATATTTTCAAATAGTTCATTTGAAGTAAAACATCAAAATCCAAGAGTAGTTTTAGGTAAAAATTACACCTGCAATTGATAAGAGCCCATCATTTTACTCTTTTAAATATTATTTTCCAATACCAGGGATTGAGTCCAGGGCTTTCACATTGAGCTACATCTCCAGCCTTTTAAAATTTTCTTTTTATTTTGAGACAGGGTCTCCCTAAGTTGCCGAGGCCAGGCTTAAACTGTGGATCTTCCTGCCTCGCCTCTCAGAGTCCTAGGATTACAGGCATGTACTTTGTTATTCTTGAGTTTAGGTTAACAGAAGGAGTGAATGTGTGAGGACTGAAAAGCCAATTATTGGCAGCTGAATACATTTAGGTTTCAAGTAGACATGAGAATGAGATGGGATTACCTCACCAGTAGATATTGTTTGAGAGAATATTTAGAATTATCCACATTACAACACCCAGGATGCTGCAGTCTCTGTTCTGCTGCTGTGTACAGTTGTGTACAGGCTGCAGCTCTTGCTTGCTTCTCTGTTGTGACTGTTTCCTGCAGGTAGAAGTCCCCTGCTTGGAAAGCCTGTTAGTGTGACTTATTCTAGGCAGGTGCTCTGCCACTGAGCTATGATGCCAATCCTTGTGTGGGGTTCTCAGGCATTCCACATAGGGCAGGGAGGTGAGCTGGGTCTTGACTTCCCCAAGCATGAGTTCTCTGTCTAGTTTCGGGACTGCTGGTGGCATTGGTGAGCAAGCTGCCATGTAGCTGTCAGACTTCAGCTCTTCCAGGCTGCAGATGGGTGTGCTGAAGCCATGTGCTCTCCCCACATGCAGCACTGGCCCTTCCTCAGTCTTCACATTTGGCTTCTACACGCTGTGCCTTCTCTCTCTCTACCTCTTTTTTTCCTTAGGTTCCTTGGTTCCTTCTCATGTAGTCTCTCATGTGTTTCTTGCCTTTGAGACCAAAAAGTTTCTTTTCAGATATCAGTGATTAGTACCATGATTATTTTTCCTTCTTGCTTGTATGCAGATCTCAACATGCGGGTTAAATTCTCTATTTAATGCTTTCGACATATATGCTGTAGAAATCCTGACCAAGGAGCACATATGCTTTGAAGGCTTTGGTCTTTATTGCAATATATCTCATACTTATTGCAGGTGTATGGAAACCAGCAAGCTTTTCACCTGCGCCCTCTCTGGGGCCTTCCATACAGTTTGACAGGTGAAATGTGTAAGCACTGACTCTTGAGCTTCTCATCCCTTCCCTGTGTCCTGCCACAAAAGAGAAGATTCTTTAACATTTACTCCTTATTAATTTATACAAAATTAATATATAGAATGTGCATATAACAGAATGAAGAGATAGAAAATTTTAAAATATGTTTTTGGAAAAGTTACTTGAAAGATAAACAAGATAAAAAGAAATTAGTTAAAAATAACCTTACACCCCCACCACCCCAGTCTAACAAAAAGTGTGTATCGGGGAAGGAACACAAATACTAAAATAAAGGAAATAGTAGGGTCAGAGTTCCTTGTGGTTAGGAAAGACTTCTTGGTGGTAATACACAAGAAGACACTGGAGGAATAAATAAAAATTAGCAGGAAGCATTTGGGCTGATGGTTGTGGGGGTGTGGGGTAGGGCTTGTTGCGGTAAGGAGAGAAGGTTTTGAGCATCCAGAATAGTTTCTGAAAATGCTGGGAAATGTGAAGCACTCTGTAGTCTCGATATACCTAGAACATAGACTTGGAGGAGGAAGGGGCTGGCAATCTCAGCCCTCTAAATTACTCATTTATACATCATCCCATAAAGCAATCACCCTCTAGACTTCACTATCTCACGTTTTTGTTCATTTAATTTGTAGGCAATTGTATGTACTGCAAGGATGTTGGGAAAGGTCCTTACTGACCCAATAAAGGTAGAGGTGTAATGGACGCTTGTAGCGGTTGTGACTTATTTTGAAAATAGTTTTCTCTGTTTATAGCATCAGTTCCAAAGAATATCTTTCTAACACTACATGAAAAACTGTATATTACAATGAAAGGGAAAATGGGGACTTTCAACGTGTATCAGTTTACAGAGCAACTGAATGAAGAATTCCATGAACAATTAGAAGATTTAGGCCCTCATGGGACAATGGACCTGATCGGTTTAGTAAGGTAATTAGATGCTTTAATATCACTTACCCTTTAATCTTCAAATAAAAAAGGAAACTACCACAGGGGGCTTCACAAATTACCTGGCAGATTAATGAAGTCTACTTAACTAGGTTATTAAGTGATTTCTCTTAAATTTTTAAAATTCTAATTAATAGGCAGTTCTGCTCCTATTTTATGGTACACAAATAAGCCAGTTCAATCATTTTAATACAGGACATATATGTGATTTCCCTTAGTCCTTCCAACGACTATGTCTGTTCCACATGGATTTGCCTCACAAATTGCCATCTGCTCACCATCAGGGAAGATCTGTAGGATGGAGAGACATGGTTGGGACAGGGAGAAAATGAAATCTTTATGTGATGACAAAGGTCCAAAAAGGGTAGCTAGGGCCAAGTTACTGTGGGCCTGTGGGCTGAGTCCTCGGACTGACCTGACAGGGAGGTCCCAAGAGACAGGAGAACTCCAGGGGGGGCAGGAGGAAGCAACCACGTGCTGAAGCTCTCTGGAGAAGCTGTAGCACAGAAGGCCTAGTCTCACCAGTTAAGATTCGAGACAGAATGTCTGTTAATGTGGTGTTAGAGGCGGTGGTTGGGAGTTGAAATAGAAATAGCCAGGCCAACTTAAAATTTGACAAAGCACACCCAGTATCTATGAGAGAACAAAATGATCCCTGGATATTTTTGAAATTTGGGGGAAGGAGAACCTGAAGGAATGATAAATATCTTCTATGCTATCTTTGATATCAAAATATTTATTTTTGAATACTGACTATCCTTGAATATCTTTGATACTCTTAAGTGTGCCACACTGATCACTTTTTGGCATACAGTAAAAATTACTGATAAATACTATATTTCAATTCATAATGGTTTGAATAGGTGGGACCCTGTGAAAAATTAGGAAATTTGATGACTAATACTGCCTTTGCTTTGCTTTTTGGTTATTTTTGCTGCTATCTATAGGGATGGGTCTTTACCTGAGCTGTTAGTATTTTCTAAATGAATGCTTGTTGAACTTATTGAATCAATTTATTTCTATTTATCCTATTTGTCAGCATATAATATGTTTCCTTAGGAAGGATTTTTAAGTCTTTAGGTGAGTAAGACCACAATTTCAGTTCTCCCTGAATTATTTTGACCACTGTTAGCAAATATTGAAAACCCCAAGACTAACCCCCCTAAGCATCAGTCACATATTACCTACCCATAGTCAGTGATGTGACCCAGTACTTCTCCACTGGCCTGGGGGTCTGAGCTGTCTGTGTGTTTCTGTCTCTGTAGGCATCTCCTTTATCCAGTCACAGTGAACGTACTTTTCAAGAAAGCCATGGTTCTCTCACACAAGAGGAAAACTGAGGACTTCTGTCACCATTTTCAAATTTATGATGAGGGTTTTGAGTACGGATCCCAGATGCCAGAGTGGCTACTGAGGTAGAGTCATGTTCTGTCATTGACCTGCTGGCCTTGCTCACCTCAGCAATCTGTGACCCGCTCAGCCCCTTGGCAGGTAGACGTGGTGGTACCAGTTCACATGGAGAGAAGCGATTTCTGCCACCTTTGTGCTTTCTCGGTGTGCAGATATAAACTGAGAAGGAGCAAAGGAAGAGAGCTGTGCCGGTCCTTTTTCTGTTTCTCATGAACCTAATGCAAAGACTTACTCCCAGGCCTTTTGCCCGACCGGAGCTGGCAGGGTTGGATCCTGCTCACTCAGCAGAGTGACCGACCACCTCAGCCTGTTCTCTCTGGGACAAAGGGAGGTGTAGCCAGGTATATTTCCACAGCTGGCTCAGGTGTCCACTTGTGAGATGATCCAAATGCAGTAACAGTGTGACTTTTTAATTCTTAGGGTTGCTGTGTGTGTCAGTCGACTCAGATCATAAGACTGCCAAACAACAGAAACCCAAGCCTCATAGCTCCAGTTCAGGAAGCCTGAGGCCTGAGGGAAGGGGGTTTGTGCTGCGAAGAGGTGACTTCCCCACCCACTTCCGCTTTCACTGTATGTTCCTGCAGGGTCCTGGGGGCAAACCCGCCCTCCAGGGTCTTTTCCAAGGGTCCCAATCCGTATGAGGGCCTCGTGCTTACCTGTAATCACTGCCCGAAGACCCTCTCCTGGTGCACCATGAGGACTAAGATTTCAGCTTGTGGCTGACCCTGGTCGGTGCTCAAAGAGGACTGGCAGCTGAGAGCCACTTTGCCTGGCTTCATCCAGCAATTGCTGTCTGTGCTGGCTTTCATCCTTCTCAACTGACAGCAGCCGCAGCAAAAGGAAATAGAGCTAGTGGTCGCCTGTGTTCTTACTCAGGGCCAGTCCACTAGGAATCTGGACGTTTACTTGCAGAAGACATTCCAGTGTGAGGGCCTTGAGGTCCCTCTAGACCGAGTTTTGCAGGGAGACCTCTAGAAAATTCTGCCTGGAAATGAAGACAAGATGTAGGGAAAGAATTCCAACTGCACAGACACCCCTTTTGATGTCTTGACCTGTTTTCCCTACACACTTTCGCATTAATTTCTGCACATCCTTTTCTCACACAGAAACTGGGCAAAATCCAAAAGGTGGCTTCTAGCACTGTTTGAGGAAAGCATTCCAGAGATAAAAGCGTACAAACCTGAAAAGGCTGATTCTGTGGTACGTATCCCTTAGCTTCTTTTTTTATAGTGTATGTGAAGACAGTAGTGAAGCATGATAGTTAAGAGTAAGTGTTTGCTGAGAAAGGAGTTTAGTTAGACACCATTGTGTGCCCAGGGCTACCCTGGACATGCTCACGGACAGTCATTTGCGGGCTGGGGATATAGCTCAGTGGCACGGTGTCTGCCTGGCAAGCATGAGATCATGAGTTCAATTCCTGTTACCAAAAAAGAAAAGAAAAAGAAATAATAGTCTTTCATTTTTGGCAGTGTTATTCCAGGTCTGCATGTCTTCCACTGAGGTCTGGAGCAGCCTGTGCTCTGCTCTGGTATGAAAGGAAGGTGCATGATCTCTTGTCTACATGACCTTGAACTGTAGCCACGGTTTGACCATGTTCATTTGTTTTAAACAGACATTAATGCAGGCTGTGCTGGATGTGGTAGAGGGGGAAGCAGGTGGGCACAGTGCAAGCTATGGGCTGCTGCTGCTGTGGGCCTCTCTGTCTAATGCTGTCCCTGTAAGTACACAGTCCTGGACGTAAGTAGCGTGTGTGTGTGTGTGTGTGTGTGTGTGTGTGTGTGTGTGTGTGTGTGTTTGGCTGCACTCTCCTGTGTTTTCTTCACCCCCTTTCATTTATTACACAGAAAGAAAAACTACAGTGGATTCGGTTGTGAGATAAAAAGCAAAGCAAAATGCCCACTGGATTCTGCCTGGGTCACACAGGAAGCAGAGTGTCCCAACTCTTCAGGGCAGCGCCTGGCAGGGAAGAGCTGGCCTGGGCACTGGCTGGCACTGTCCTGCTGAGGAAGCCTTCCCCGTGTGGGCAATGTGCTGGGTGTTAGTGCTGCAGATCAATACAGCTTAGCCCTGCCTGAGATCAGTGAAAAAGTAGGGGAATGGGCAGTTTCAGATAGAGTCGGGCTTAAAGCTAGAGACCCTAGCTAGGGCTGTGGAGTGTCAGGGTGGTAACTTCAATTGTTCATTTACTGATTGGTAACAAAGAGAACAGACACAAAACTGCCATGGTAGCCCTGGGGGACCCACTGCTCTACATGGTTCCATTGCTCTGCAAAGTCAAGAGGGCTCCACAGAGGAGCCCAGCAGGTACCTAGTGCCTCTGGGCCATTCTCTGTGTGCGCGCCATTCACATCACTGGGCTGCTCAGTCCTGTCTTCCAGGGAGGGGCTGATGACACTGGACTGTGCCATATATCTAAAGACAGCAGAGGCCTTTAACAACTTCCCTTCCTTTCCTTTTCCTCACCCTGCCCCTCTCCCCACCCATGCTCTCTCCCTACTCTCCTTTCTAGTACTGCGCCTTTTGCACTGAACCACATCATCACCTCCCACTTTTTTTTTTGATACAAGGTCTTGCTAAGTTGTATAGTGTGAGTTCAAATCTGCTACCCTCCTGCCTCAGCCTCTCAGAGTGCTAGGATCACAGGCATGTACCACTGAGTCTGGCTAAAACTGTTTTTAAAGCTGCCCTGAGCTAGATCAGAGCCACAAGATTTATTACCTCTTCTGTTCCATCCACACTGGTTTCCGGGGTCTGAAGCCCCTCTCATTAGCCTCAGCTGCTCCCTGTGTCATGTGAATTAAAGGGTAACCCTTTTCATATATTTCTTACCTACTAAATAAGAACATTCATCTGTCTCTAGTGAAAAGAGTGGTCTTTTTTCCCCCTTTTTCTCCTAACAGAAATAAAGTGGTTTACAGATTATTTCTCATTCCCTTTTCTGAAGTCCTAATATCTTAGTTCCCTGTGACCTGTTGTAAAATTTATTAGGTAAAGAGCAGAGTAAAAATTTTGGCCTGTCCTCCAACATGTGTGCCACCCATGAGACTATAAATTTCATTTGTGTGACAAGAACAAATAGTTTAATCCCTTTTCCTCTCCCTTTCCCTCCAGTGTAATTCTCTGATCTTTCCTTAAGTAATTTTCTTGGAAATGATTAGGCTATGGCAACACTGAAAAGCAAACCTCAAAACAACTCGCAGAACAGCAGCAAAACAGCCACTTCTGTCGGGGATTAATTTCCAAGATTTCATCAGGAAGGTCCCCCAGAGGGGCAAACCACACAAAGCCCCATTGATCCAGCTCGGGGGAAGTCGGTGCTTTGACTGTTCCTGGTGCTGGGCTAAGACTGAAGTCCTTCGTTTCAGGAAGTAAACGTCTGACAACGAGCGGAAGTCTGTCTCGCTAGCTCTTCCCTGCCCTGCCGAGCAGCGGCCTGGTGACTGCCGCTGCCTGCCGCTGTGGCTGGTTCTGAGGGCTGCACTGGAAAGGGTGGCCTGTGGCTGTCAGTGCCTGGCACAGCACTGGTGCTCAGCATGTTTGTTTTCTTCCCTCACCACACTCATTGCCCTGGTTTCAGTCAAGGATGGCTTCCAGCACCCCATGGACAGTGCATGGAGATAGCCCAGTCCTCTGCATGCTTGACTGCTTGAATGGCACCTCTGTCCTGGCTTCTTTGACTTTCATCATTGCTAAGGGAGTAGCCAAAGCCCTGCCAGAGGCACAGTGTAGCCTTGAAGAGGCCCAGGTGACATCTCGACCTCCTTCTCCTTGTCCTCTGCCTCAGGGCTGCAGTGCTCAGAGCCAAGGTTTCCCGTGGGCTGAGAATTGTCCCTAGAAATCACCATAGCCTGAGTATGCTTTGGTGGACTCTTCTGAGACAGTAATCATCATTTAGGAAGTGGAATGAACTTTATAGAACATTTCTCCAGCCATTCTCAAAGCTAGCATTTTACCCTTCATATCCGCTTTCTCTCCCGAGTTCTTGCTGAGGAATTTCAGGAGCAATCTCCACTTCCATGCTGTCTCCACACTATCTCGGCTTTCAAAGCAGTTTTTTCGGTAGTACAGTGACCCTACCATTGTGTGCCTCACATCCCCAGCCAGAGAAGCAAATTCTTGGGGGTAGGAATGGCCTTATCCATGTTTGAGTTGACCGTGATGGCTGTGGACCTGACCTGTCTCAGAGGTGCCATCAATAATTGTTAAATCTCTGGGTGCATGCAGGGAAGATGCCAAGGATCATGTTCAGACCATTCTCTCCTGACCCATCAGGGAATGGAGCTTTTCTCCTTGTCCCTCCCCTCCTGTCCTGCCTGATGGAAAGGCATCAGGGCAGCTGCTTCTGCAGCCCTGGAACCATGCAGTCCTCCACCTCTGTGCCCAGCTCTGGCATCCTTCTGGCCAAATCCCAGCTAGTCCTGTTGGGAGCAGCAGATCTGCCCCTTTCCCAGATGTGAACACATTGACCCCCCGGGGAGAAATCTGTTCAGAAAAGAGGCCTTAAAGAGGAGCCTTAGCACCACCCCACAGCCATTTGCAGCTCAGACCCCTGTGTTTCAAAAAGAGCCAGTGCCCAATTTCAGCAAATCTCCAAATCCACAATTAAGCACATACTACTCTGCGCTCTTCTTTTGTGTAACTGAAAGTCTTCGTGTTGTCTGCAGGGTTTTTCCCCCGAAACATGAAGGCTGACTCTTCACATGAGATGAATTAAGTATGAGGTGGTTCTGAATTAGTAATTTAGCACTGAGGAGAAAGGGCGGAGTGAGGAGACGGGGAAGAAAGCTCTCTGAACCCCTGCTTCTTCATCTGTGCAAACGGGCGAGGTGACACAGAAGGACTCTTTCCTAAGAGATGGAGCCTCAGCAAGGAAGGACCAGGCTCCCCTGTGTGTCTAGTTTATGTAAACAGGACTTTGTAAGTCCTCACCCTGTCAATTTTATGTCCCCAGGGCACTTTCCTTAGAACAGCTGCTCTTCCTCTCTCCCTCCACCAGAGGGGCATGTTGAGCTTATGCTCAGGCATAGACTTGCGTGTTACCTCACAAAACATCACCTGAGTCATTTTGGGATTGATTTCATAGTAAATGTTTATAGAAAAAAATGAAAGGGAAGCTATCCTCCCAGCTGCTTTTAAAGATGTTGCACAGGTTTCCTTTATGGTGAACTTTAGAAGCAAAAACATCTACCTCAGTAGAGTCAATGTTTAAGACACAGAGCAGCAAAGTGTTACCTTGTAATACTTTATTGAGGAACAAGAGGAGAGCATCTAGATAGCTCGGGGGAAAGAGTGCACAGACATAGCCCTAACATGGGCCAGGTGCGAGCGACCCCATTTCATGAGGGTCCTCTCATAATTCAATCTGTGGGACTTTTAAGTATAGTTCATTGGGCTTATTTAAAATAACTGTTTCGTTTGCAGGAAGTACTATTTACTGATTCACTTGTATGTTAAAGAAATTAAATCTTTAAAAATGTTTTTGTTTTAGATTAACATTTTTTTGAGGGGCAGTAATGGAGATAGAACCCCCCCCTTTGCACTGAGCTACATCCCTAACTTCAACACCTCCCCCTCCCACTGCTGCCACCATGTGATTTTTGATTTTTCAAATAAAGTCTGACTAAATTGCCCAGGCAGAACTTCCCGTCCTCCTGCCTCAGCCTCCTAGAGAGCTGCAGTTACAGGCATGTACCACCACGCCTGACTGAGATTACATTCTTAAATGTCAGAATTTGTTGTTTCTGAGTATTTAATATATGTTTATGTAATATTTTGTTATTAAAAAACTTTTCTATTTTGTAATTTAATCTGGTAAACAATTAAACTGTAGTAACAGGATGAAATTGTAAACTTGGCCTATTAGAAATATAGAACATCTCTCATTGATAAAACGTAGTTGTCTTCAGAGATGCTCTGGAGTAGCATGCTTTCAAGGTTAACCATTGCCCTTGACTCTTACCTATTTATACTAATACCAAATTTTCTTTGGACTTGCTTCAAAGACATTTGTAATTTTGATGTCATTTTTCCTTTTAAGATTACCTTTTGGACACTCGCGTTCATCCTGTCCCACGCTGACATCCACAAGACCGTCATGGAGGGCATCTCTTCTGTCCTGGGTGGAACAGGTACTAAACCTGAGTAACCTTCCTGTACTGAGGACACATCCAAGACTCCACGCTCCTCGCATAAATTTGTATGCTGTTTATGTCTTGAGTGTTCCCAGGGCTCCTGTTTTAATGTCTCTGTCCCCAAGGTGGCACTGTTTGGCAGTGGTGGAGCCTTTAGTGGCAACCTAGCGGGAGGTCCTTGGTCACTGAGAGCTGGCTGGTGGGACCTGGGCTCTTACTCTCCCCTTCTACTTCCCACCCTGTGGTGAGCAGCTTGTGCCGCCACACGTCCCCCTGTTGTCCTCTGTGTGCCCTCAGGGCATGAAAGCAGAGGGTCTGCCCAGTCTTGGGCTGGAACCCCTAGTATTGTGAGCCCAAGTAAATGTGTCTATACTTTATAAGTTAATTCTCTCAGGTATCTTGTTATAGAAACAGAAAGTTGACTAATATAATCCCAAAGCTAAATACCTATACTGTGCTTTAATAGAAATTCAATGTAACTCAGAGTTCAACATAATTAGTTATATATTTCATTATATTAACCTAGAATCTTAGAAACCAGGTAGAATCCCAGAATTCAATTATGGTCAAGTTATTGAGACACAATATTCTTACTTTCTAACTGGTGAAGTAGGAGCACAAGCGACTGTAATTTGCCAAGGTTCCCTCCAGAAGCCTGGCCCCTTTTCCTCAGTTGGTCTACAAGGCCATGGTTTTGGAGTTCAGGATTTTCCCGATTTAAAATAACGTGAGCAATTGCACAGCAGCACCAGTAGGGTGTGGAGGTCAGGTCAAGTTCGCCACCAGAGGGTTATAAAAAGCAAATTCTTGCAGTTGTTGGAGACTGGCGGATTTAGGAACTACAGGTAATGATCACTGTGTTGAATTTTTTAGTTCGGGTTCATCACCTGTCTAAACAAGCAGAGATAAGTCCAAATAAAGAGAGCTCAACTTCCTGACTGATGTGCAGAGGAAAATGTTTTAGAAATCTATCAAATTGTGTGTGGCTATAAAAGTAATAAGTGATGTGGTTTTCTTCTAACAAGCAATGTGTAATATTAGTGCCAATGTATGAAGCCACTGACAGCTATCTGTCCTGTGAGAACGGCTGGTCTTTTACACCCTATTCAGATTTCTAGGCTCGGAGAAGAGGCAGCCCATACCCTTGATTCACTGTCTCACTCCCATGCACCGCTGCTTATCTGCTGTGTTGATTCTTGACATTTTCCTCTTAGTTCCGTTGTCAGAGTATTCCATTAGAGAGTTATTCAGGCATTTGGATCATCTCTTTTCCTCCTCCGAAACTGCTGAAGTACAAGGTCTTAAAGTTGGGTCTACAGCTCTCTAAAGATCACAGGCCAAAATTTCAGAACCAACCCACAGACCTCACACGGCAGCAGTGTTTTTAGAGCAAGATTTAGTCCATATTTTCTCTATCTACTGTTGTCCCATTTAGGCAATATCTTCTCCCTTATGTTTATTATAAATTGCACCGTGTCCTTTATTCCTTGAAAACAGCATTGTAGTTGTGAAGCAGACTCCATTTTATCTTCTAATCAGTAGAAAAATTGAAAATCTCTCTTTTATTATAGAGAGTATTACTGTTGAATAGCATGAGACAGCCTTTCCTGAGGGGAGAATCTCACGCGGTTATTTGGCATTGTGGCACTGGTCTTCTTTTCAAGAGACAGCATGGGATTGGATGTTTGTGCACATGCGGGTGGTGGGCGGGGTGGGGGGGCCAGCCCATTGCTGTCCTTATCTTTGACTCTGTAATAGTCTGTACTGAACCAGGTTGCATCCTCGTGTCCCCAGCCTCTCTTACCACTGCCTCTTTGGGACTCAGTCTGCTGTGAATGTTACGCTAAAGTAGCCAGCAGAATCCGCTTCCAAGAGGTTATTGCCTAGGGCTCTCAGAAGAAATGTGTGTCTCTGAGTTAAAAGTTTCTTCCTGGATCCTTCTGGTGCCGGGAAGCCATATCCACCTCTGGAAAAATTATAAGCATGGGAGCTAGGAGCTTGGAAATGACTGCAGCGCTTGGAAGAAGCTGGGGGGGGCCTGCCAGGACCCTGCTCTGGTCCCAACGCCTGGTGCCATCTTGGTCTCCAGGCTCGTGCTCCACTTTGCCCTAATAATCTGAGCACTTGAAGGTTAGCCCTCGGAAAGCTTTAGTTCATTGTCTTTTCTCCACTCTTAGGAAAATCATTTTACTCCATAATTATTTTAGGTGCCCAATAAATTCCTATTGTATGTCTTCAGGTGACATAAATCCAGAATCAGCCTTACTATGCACAAGAGGATATAGGGGTTCACTGATATTCCCACTTCTGGTCCTGTGGCTCCTGCTGCCTGGGGGACCCCAGCAGAGCAGAACCAGCCACACTGGGGCCAGCCCGGTCCCCCCAACGTGTCCCTTGCTGAGTCTCCCCAGCCCCGCGGCTGGCCGTGCTCACTCATTATTTTGTTGTCTCCTCGCCTCCGTCGTCGCCTGTCTCTGCTTCTCAGTGCTGGTATCTTCCCACTGCCTTTGAGAAGAGAGGGGAATAAACGTTTGAAGTAGGAAAACATCATCAGAGTCTTTCTTTCTTTTCTAGTTGTCAAAGATCAGCTTCACGATGTTCCTTTTCAAAATTAAAACAATCATAAAAACTTTATTGCTTTACCCATTGAGGAGAAAGCAAGTAAATCTTTATCTCACTAAAAC
Organism: Dinomys branickii; assembly: GCA_004027595.1. Lineage (NCBI taxonomy): Eukaryota > Metazoa > Chordata > Mammalia > Rodentia > Dinomyidae > Dinomys > Dinomys branickii. The sequence goes on along the minus strand of PVLD010000411.1, from coordinate 198,551 downwards.
GTCCCACCAGTCACTAACCAGCCCTTTCTTACTCCCTGTAAATGACTACGGTGGGATTGTTGTACATACGAAACCTTTGGTGAAACTGTAATCAGGGTGTCTGTATCGGCCGTCATTCTCCTTATGTGAGACGTGCTAATCTTTTCCTGTGAAAATGGGTTTCTTTGGAGGAGAAAACAGCTGTTTTATAAATATAAAAGACTATTTCTGAAGCCAAGTAGATGCACTTCAAAATGGAGTTCTTGAGAATTATTTATGTTTTTTTAAATTCCTGAGATGAAAGGAGGAAGATAAGATACTTTCAAGCTGCCTTTGGAATACTGTAAGTTCTTGTTTATTGTTTCCCTTTAGCTTTGTTTCTCTTCTCTACAAACTGAATTTTTTTTTTTATTTTAAAAGTAAAAAAACAAAAACACCAACAAACAGACACACAGCGGCACAAGAACAGTACAAAAACTGAACTATAGATAAGGTGGCAGGAGATCAACAATGGTTGTTGTATTACACATTGATAATACAAACTGAATTTTTTAGGAGTTATCTTGAGGTAATTGGTTGAGAAAATAAGCCAGAAAACTAAATACCTTCCTGCCTTTATCTTCCGACAGCTGGTGGTGTCCTTGCTTTAGTATTTTTATATGGAAGTCATAGAAATACTGTATTTTTTCAAAGCCATCACATAGTTTTTGAAATGACAGTCCAAAGTAAACACTAACTTCTTTTATTTGATTTTATTGTTTAAACAAATTGTTACTGTAACATTTAGAAAGTAGATCACCCAACCACACTGTGGTAGGACTTGCTGCTGAAGGTCAGCCCATCAGTGCACCTGTGGCTCAGAGGGCGTCCCGCGTGTTTTCACCTGGGGTTCACTTGCCCTTGCATGTACTGTGGCCCTCTTCATACACCTGTGCACTGCGGATTTTAAGCAAGCTGTGCTGTGGATATGAAAAGAGGACCTGACAATACAAAGGCAAACAGAACTGAGGATGTGAGCTTTCACAGTACAAAAAAGAGCCAAGAACTGTGGGAATGCGCTGGTCAGTGTTAGAGGGGTTCCCCACTGTCTGTCATTATGTCTCCGTGTCCTCAGGCTGGCACAGGCACCTGCCTTTCCTTTGGGGGCAGACGCAATCTGGAAAGATCTGAATGACTCAGCAAAGGCCTCCCATCCCCTTCTTTTCGGCCAAAACATGGATTATTTCCCCGAAGTTACTAGTTATGTTTTCGTATCGTGCTATTTCAGGACTAGAAACAAATTTTCCATGTCTTTATCTGGTTACCATGTATGTGCGTGTCTCTGTGTGTATAAGGAAGAAGGGCTTAAATTATTAAAGCAAAGTGGACATCTGTCAAAGGGCTTCCTTTAGTGATTTTATTTGACTCCTTTTTAAAAAGTCTAATAAATCCTGTTTTCATGATTAATGTTGGGATTTGTTCATCTTCTTTCCTCCACCCATCCTTCTGGGCATGGCCGAGATTTAGCCCCAGCAGGAGGGGTGGTGGGATGGGCTCCGCTGACACTTGGGTCCTCGCCTGTGGAACTTAGAGCCCGGCCACTGAGGTCAGGGTTTGTTCGCACCCTTGTGTCCACAGTGCTTCCCAGCAGTGGCTATGTGAGTTGCTTTCCTCTTCCCTCTTGGGAGAGCAGCACGCATCTTAGCAAATCCAGGCCCTCAGTGTAGGTAGAACTAGGTTTGAGGGCTGCCTGACGCCTTGAGCCTGTCTCCTTGGATGCATTGACCTTTCTGAGGCTGGATTAGCTGGCAGGTAGCCATGAGGAAGGAATGGAGGGTTCCCAAATGTCTGTGAGATTTGATGGCCTGTACATGAATTTGTTCTCTTCTGGGCGCTCCCTCAGCCCCCAGTTGGGCTCCCAGATAACAGGTGTGTAGCAAATTGATGTTAGGCAAATCAGTGACTGAGTAATAAGAGTCTGTTATGTAACCGTCACATGTAATTGACGGTTGCTGTGTTATACCATTATGACTATTTAGTCTCAAAACTACACAAAACATTTTAGAAACTTCTTTTGCTGTTTCTGAATACAGGAATCATCCTTTCTTTTATTTGGTTTCAAATATCTTAAGGTTTGATTTTAATGCATTTATGCCAAGAGTTAAACAGATGGTTTCTAAATTTAACCCCAAATCACCCATAGTCGCTTTCATGGTCATCTCCTACTGTGGTCCTTCTGATGGTTACCTTGGCATTCGTCCAAGTGGCGCCTTCTAATTTTAGAGTCACAAAGCTGGAAGAACAGACCGCAGCTGTGCACTGGGATATGCACTGTATGGGAACAGGTCACTTTTAAGCGTCCTGACAACAAAGATTTTTTTTGTCCTAATGATGCTTGAAAACTTATGAAATGTCCTGGTTTGCTTGGTTCCAGGATACTGCACTGTGTTCCACATCACACTGAGGTGTAAGAAACTAAAAATATTCGATCAAAACATTACTTTTCAAGTATAGCATCTTTATACATTTACAGGTCGGAGTTTTAAATATTTACAACTAAAAACAAGCTTTTGTTTCTATGTTACACAATACAATGTAAAATGCATGTTTATCGTTCAACTAGTCTATAATAAAATATAATACAAATTAGAAAACATTTTCTCAGTGACATCAAACTACACCATTACTGCAGTACAGATTTTTTTTCAGGGCCATCATGCAACCTGTCTTAGACGAGGCAGCTCACTTAGGAGCTCAGATCTGATTTCCAGTGTAAACTCTGGCCTTCAGTTACCACCAATCCCTGGCCAAGTGGAAAAGTATGTCTTTTTTGTATCTTATGGCTGCAGTAAATTAAAGTGTTAAAGACAGAGAATGAATGTTTGGTGAATCTATCCAGTGTAGATGCTCTAACAGGTTTTGAGAGAAAAAAAATGAGATCTAGAATCTGAATTACAGGTTACTACTAACTTATTGGTAATGTCCATCTGTCAAGTGTCCTAGCTTGCAGGGGCCTCCTTTGTTTTTGAGAGGAAGACGAAATTGGTCTGAGTCCCATCTCAGATTTCTAGGAATCCCTGGAGGGAGAAACAGGAGAAGCTTTAGGACATGGAGGCTTCTAGTCTCCTTGGGACCTCTGCTCCCTGCATTTGTTGGTTCCCAGTGTCTGCTATCTTTCCCCTTGGCAAGCCCTGGCAAACTCTTTCTGCCCGGCATTACCTCACTGGCTGTCACTCGCAGCTTCATTTTCTCTGTTAAAGTATACCAATACCTAACTTCATTAAAATACTAAAAACATGAGGCAAGGAAAGGGAAAATCACATTGGTTTCAGAAACGCCTTATAAGCCCCCTCCCCATTCATCCCCAGAGCATCTTTCACTTCTGCCAGGTTACCAGTCAGCTGCCATGGAGCTTGGCCCCTCTGTCAGAACCTGCACACCCTCTTCCTCACCTAACACACGCTCAGCCCTGGGCCTTCCTCGCCATCTCTCTCTGATCGCTCAAGGTTTCTACCACAGGGCTATATCCCAACATAGGCCCTTAGGCGCTGCCTGCCTGCCTGCCTGCGGCCTTCCTCCCTCCCTCCTTTCCTTTCTCAACTACATTCTAAATGAATTTTTCTCCCCATTTAATTTTAAGTTGATGTCTATTATTTGTTATCCCATGTTTAAATATTTACAAAAGATGTCTGTCCTTCCTCATATATTGTCTACATGCTCTTAGTCTATTTAGAATCTTTAAATAACACATGTCACAGATTTAATTCATTCAGTTATAAAAAATGGCTGCCTATAACTAAATTCTGAGAGCAGTCCTTATGATGAAAGTCACCCCCAGCCCAACCCATTTTCCAGCAGAGAAGACTCCTGGCCCTTTTCAGTGGGAATAACCATGTTGCTGTGTGTTGCTGTCACACACCCCCTGCTTTTGAGTTCTGGTTCTGCAATAGTGCACAGACACAGCAGCAGATGGGTGGTCTGCATGCAGGGCTGGGCGGTCAGGGTGATGGAGACCCCTCTGCTCTCAAGACTCTCCTCCTGTGCCCACTCCACTTCGCTTTCAAAAGCTCTTCCCTCTGCACCTGTGTTATCTAACTGCCCCTTTTTATCGGGTACCCAGGAGATGTTCGTACCTCAGGGGAAATGCAGCAGATTGACACTCAGGAAGGCTGAGAGGCAAAGAATTATACTATAAAGTAGGGAAGAGGCAATCGAATATGTGGGAGGAAAAAAGTAAAACCGTCATGTTTTATTGGATAGATTCATCTTAAACTGGGCTGGTGCACGCAAGCACTGGGAAGACCGAGGCAGGAGGGTTGCTGGAAGTTCAAGGCCAGCCTGAACTGCATAGCAAGACCCTGTCTCAAGAAAAAAAGATCTATTTTAGAAAAGAGTGATTATAGAAGTTGAGTATCTGGAATTGGATTTTCTTAACATTTTTTCCCCATATGTCCTCTTGAGATGTGACTATAATTTAAGGTCCACTTAGTAATGTGTCCTAAACAAAGATACCTCTTCCCCTGAGAAGTGGTTTGTATTTTCCTTGTAAAATAACCATGGTATTCAGATGCTGTGCAAGACATTACGTTGTTGACTTGGTCAAAGAGCAGTGAAGACCACACCAGCTTTGGAGCATTACGAAATTCACATGCTGAAATACAACCTGGACTTTGGGTAATAAAAGGCACGATGTAGAGCAAAGCAATAGCTTGAGCCCTTCATCCCCGTAAGACACGGGCAGGCTTTTGCTGTGTAAAACCAGACAGTAAATATTTTAGGCTTTATGGAATATAAGGTCTCTATTGCTTTTTGTTAACACTGCCAGTGTAGCATAGGAACAGTCAGAGGCCATGTACAAACAAGTGGGTGTTGCCGTTTCTGTTGGCAATGAGTTGTTTACAGAATAAGACAGTGTGCCGGAACTGGAGTGCTGGCCATACTCGCCACCCCATGCCCTTGGCCATGGCCTCATGTAGGGAAGAACAAGGCCAGAATGCACAGGAGTTCATAAAAGCCCAGCCACTGCCCCAGGGGCACCTTGGCACACCTGCTCCAGTGAAAATGGCACCTTTGCAGCTGTGAAATGATGGCATTTGGCTCCCTTGCTGAAGTCATGACTAACTCAGCATTCCTTCACGAGTTGATCATCCTATTTTCTAATTCTGTGGCACTTAATAAGAAATAAAAGCCTTTGTATTTTCATGCCAGTAAAAGCTAGTGCCTTTCAGGGTCAATACATGCACTCAGGAGTTCTAATTTAATCATAATTTTTACCCATTGAATACATATTTTTTTAAAAAGAATAATTTTGAAGCTGCTACTTAGAGTTGCCAGAAGCCTTCAACATTGGATAAATACAATCAGGCTGAAGAAACTCCCAACCTGAAAAATGTCTGGGATGAGTTTGTGTTCTCTAAAATCAAAGAATGAATTTTAGGAACAACCGAGGTTAAGAGTAGAATGTATTTACTGAGGGACAGAAAGCTTCTATCTGAGAGAGGGAAAGAAGGGGAGCACAAGTGGGTTGCCAAGGACCCTGTCTTTCCCAGGAATTTTATAGAACAAAACCACAAGGTGAGGTGGTTCCAAGGTGGGGCAAAATGGGAAATCGCAAGGTGGGATGAGATGGGACAAAACTATGGTCAGCCGGTAAGATTACAAGTATAATTGTTCAGATAAAATTGATTAAATCAGGATCAAATGGGGAAGGCAGTCAGCATCAATACAGAATGGGGCCTGTAGGGGTTTGGGTTAGTGACTCATCTGGGCTTTTTCAAGGCGATTGATACCTATTTAGAATATCAATCACTGATGTCCATCCACAGGGAGGTATGTTGGTGCATTTGTTTAACCTTTTGTCTGGAGGTCGGCCCACAGCAAAAGTGCCTGTCTCTCCCACAGTTGCGAGGTATCTTGTCTTCCGTACTGACTCCTTTGAGGGCCTAGCCTTCTGACTGTCTATATTTCTATCTAACTCAGCTGGCTACAAGACTCATCTGCTTTTATACTCTTACTGTGTTCCTTCAGTGTGATTTTGGACCTGCAGGATCCAAGTCACGGGGAACTCTGACCACGCAGGCCCGGTGCAGGAGAAGCGCTGATCCGCTATATACCACTTTTTTACTAATTGCTTTTTTATTTAAAAATGTTCAGCCGAGAATGTTTGAACCCGTGTAATCCTGGCACTGTGGGAGGCTGATGCAGAGAATCACAAGCTTCAGCAGCTGGGGATATACCTCAGTGCAAAGGCCCTACATTCAGTTCCCAGTACTATCGGGTTAATAATATCCTCTGGTTATTGCAGACTGATCAGGCCCACAATCTCCCAAATGAGTGGACTGTGAAGGCTTAAAAAAATGAGACAAATGAAATTATTTCAGAACTCCGGGAGGTTCCAAACTCTATCACAGAATTCAAGATTTTCTAGGGCTTAAGGCCAAGAACTTTTCTAGGTAGCCCATATTTATTATGTTATCAAACAAAGGAGGGAATACTGAAGAAAATGCAGGAATCTGGGTAGAACTTAGGAATCCCTTTAAGGACCTAGCCAAGTAATAGTCATGTTAATTTAGGAGAAGTGTGTCATCTCCAGGACAGCCTTCACTGAAGGATTACGATGCCTGCAGCTACAGTCTTTATCTAAGGAATTGAAGTTAGAGCCAGGTGTCCTTAGCCATGACCTTGTCTTGGCCTTTGAGGTGCCAGTACTTTACTCATTACAGACTGCCATCTCCTAACAAGGGGGCTAGGTCTTGAGCAGACTTACAAGCAAACATGAAAAGCCAATTAGTTAATATAAATCCTGATTGGGGCTACTTTGTAGTGGTCTCCATCACAGTACCACAAAAAATAAGCAACTCACGTTCTACTTCAGAAATCTCTTTCCAGTTTGACTTCCTTATGTCTCTTCTGATGCCCTTCCACAAACTATAGATGTTTTCATTGGTCTTCGTTGACTAGGTCATCTTAGACATTCTTCCATTCATTTATCCATTTAATAAAAATGTATGGCGTACCCTTCCCCCACATAGCAGACTCAGTGTTAGGTACTGAGGCCCAAATATAAGCAGTAAGCTTGTATTTATATATCTTATATTTATACTTATTATTATATATATAATTATATATTATATATAATTATTTTTATATATTATATATTATAATAAGTATATATAATATAATATATAAGTATATATATTACGTCTATAATAAGTATATAATAATGCTTATTATATGTATTATTCTATAATAATAATAAATATAAGGAGATAAAGTGCTGTGGTAGTGCTCAGGGAGATGGTGGCCAAGGTAGTCAGGGAGGAAATGTTTTAGCTCAGGCCTGAAGGGTGGGAGGGAGTCCGGTTTTCAAAGAACTGGCGGAGGCAGGGAAATGGCTGATGTGATGGGTTACAGCTACTGAGCTTTCGCCACTTGCCAGTTATTGTGAGCATGTTTGTGTCTTTGCCTTTTTAATCCTAACAGCAACCTTACAGGACAGACACTTTCAATATTCCCATTTTTTAAGTGAGCTCCCTGCATCAGGTGGAGAGATTGGGTAAATTACAGGTTACTTTGTCTCCGCAGTTGAGTGCAGGATAAGGTCAAAGGGAGAGGTAAACTTTACTCAGCAAAGTGAAAGTGCTGGATTTATGCTGGGTGGCATTGATTTTCCATACCATGCAGTCCTACAGGTCTCATCAGAACCACCAGGGTATCCAAGAGTATAACCCAGTTCCAGCACCAGCTCCCCATACTGCCTCGGACCACCCATCCCCTCACCCAGCATCTACACACCTCCTGCTGGCCCCACATTGCTGTAACAGAATGCCTAAGGCTGGGGAAGCCCCAAAGAGAAGAGGTTCATTTGGCTCTCAGCTATGATGAGGAAGAGGTCAAACAGCAGAGCACATCTGGCCAGAGTCCTCGGCTACATCATGATGTGGCAGAGAAGTGAAAAACTGGGTGCAAAAGAGACCAATCCCGTGGGGTGGCCACATTCTGCAACAGCCCTTCTCTAAGTTGCTAACCCACTCCCTTTGGGAGGGAGATCATGACCCAGTCACCTGTCCCCAGAAGTCACCTCACCTTTCAGTACAGCACATTGCTGACCCAGCTTCAAGAGCACGGACCTTGGGGAATGAACCACACCTGCACCATAGCAGAGTGAGTGAAACAGTTCCTCAGACAGGGTCTTTAGTTAGTGTGGGACTCAGTCCTTCGTTGTGTGGGTTTCAGGAATGGCTGGGGATGTAGATCAGGTAGAGCACTTGTCTAACATGCCTGAGGTCCTGGATTCAGTCTCCAGTACTGTAGGAAGAGAAAGGAGGGAGAGGTGTGGTGAGAGGAAGGATCGAAGGACAGGAGCTGGGTTGTTCTGAGGGAAAAAGAAACTAGCATCTGTGGGCTAAGAGTACATCAGGAAGATACTGTTTCTATAGAATCACTGCACTCATTTGGTGAACATACAATAATGACAAATACTTACTTTTTTTTTTTTTTGGTGGTACCGGGGATTGAACTCAGGACCTTGTGCTTACCAAGCAAGCCCTTATTCCACTGAGCTCTATCCCCAGCCCCAATACTTCCTTGTATTAAGCCCCTGCCAAAACCTGGGCACTGCTTTAAGTTTCCATGTCATCCCTAAGTCTACAGATTATAGCCTCCAGATTTCTCATTTAAACAGTCTGAAGAACATACTTAACCCTTGCTTTAGTTAGACTCTGTCATGTGTGATGGTGAAGGGCTCCTGAGGTTAAATTTCTTGCCTCCTGCAGTGTTTAGCACTTTGCTCTCCACTAAATGCAAGCAGCAGGGCTCAGTAATGGTCTCTGTTCCGTATGCCAATGTCTCAGTCACTTCAAATATACATTTTCTAATTCAAGCCATGGCTGTTTTAAGTTATTTTTCTGAATTAGCATAGAAAATATACAAATAGTTCAGGAAAAGTATAGAATGAAATTTGTAGTGCCACTGTCTTTTCATGATATATCAAGATGGTTTTCAACTGATAATGATATTTTTGGTTCTTAGCATGATTGTTTGTCGATTGGGCCCCACAGATGTAAAGACACAGGCTACGTGTTGTGACAAACCATTACCTCAGTCATCTAACCAGGCTGCAAGGCACGGACCGTACTTTGGGCAGCACAGGACTGACCTGTGTGCTCTTTCAGGTGCCCTCAGGCCAAACACTGAGGTGTGCAGGTCACCTTAGGGAAGTTCTGTGCACCTCTCAAGGGATACACATCATTCCAGTGGAGTTCCCTGTGTCCTGCGTCCCTATCTTTATCCTCTTTTCAGGCTTCTGAAATGAATAATTTAAGAGGAAAAATGAGCTGGCAGCAAGAACACAGAGGAAGATCGCTGGGTGGCTTCTCACGGCTTTTCCCGTGTCCTTTCAATGCCAGTCTTACCCTTTTCCACCACTTTCTCCTTTCATGGAAGGAGAACCTGACAAGAAGGATGAGAGGAGGAAAACAAACACTTTCCTGATGGGGATTTTCTTCATTTGATAGCCATGGGTCTACGAGAACCAAAGTCAAATGTGCATTTATCATGTCACAGAGAAAGGCAAAAAAAGAAAATCATAGGTAGCACTTTCTTGATACCCAGAGGCAGTACTGAGCCTCTCAGTACTGAGCACATGGGATTGTGGGATGTCCCCTTCTGGTTTCTCTTTCTCTTGCCAGGTAAAGAGAAGATCACAGTGTCAGAGGATATGTTGAAGAAACTCTTACTAATTAAATGGTGTATTTTGGAAGCCATTCGTTTAAGAGCCCCAGGTGTCATAACTAGGAAAGTAGTGAAGCCAGTGAAAATCTTGGTAAGCATTGGTTTTGTTTTAAAATAATCATCCTTCTAGGAAAAAAATAATACATATTTGCTCATGTATTTTATTTTTTAGATTGACATATGGCTCATGAAGTTTCCACTTATATTTAACTGAATGAAAATTGGATATACAGTGGAACCTTGGTTCACAAACTCTTTTGTTCGTGAACAATTCAGTTCATAAACAGAAGCATTTGGCAAAATTATTTTTTTGTTTCGAACTCTCCACCCAGTGATGAACGTTGCCTCAGCCATCTTCCCCACATGAACACAAACCTGACCATCGTTTCTAGAATAGTGGAACAAGTTAAGTTTGTGAACCAAGGTACCACTGTATTTATCATATAGGACATGTTTTGAGATACATATACATTGTGGAATGGTGAAATCAAGCTAATTATCATATGTATTCTCTTACACTTAGGTTAGAGCATTTATTTACTCTATTAGCAATTTTCAAGAATACAACACAGTGGTATCTTGGTTCATAAACTTAATTCATTCCATGATTCTGGGGAAGATGGCTGAGTTCATGTTCGTGCAGGGAAGATGGCCAGGTCAAGTTCGTCACCAGATGCAGAGTTCACAAAGCAAACTATAATTTTGCCAAACACTTCACTGGGGAACTGAATTGTTTGGAAACAGAAGCGTTCATGAACAGAGGTATTTTTGTACGTTGTTATTAACCATAGTCTCTATGTTATATAATAGATCTCTTGAATTTAAATTCTAGTAGGTAACTGAAATTTTGTGTCCTTTGACAAACATCTCCCTAAACTACTCCTCTCCCCAGCCCCTGGTAAATACCATTTTTCCCCTCTACTTCTGTGAGCTCACTGTTATTAGACTCCAGATATAAGTGAGATCAATTGTGTGAGTCATTTCTCTTCCTTGGGATGTAATCCTGGACACCTACAACTTAAAGGACAGGTTTCTTTTACTCACAGGTTCAGTGGAAATTTCAGTTTCACCCATGATTGGCTGATTCCAAGGCTTGATGGAAGAAAGCTGTTAACTGCGTGGTGACTGGGAAGCTGAGTGAGAGGAGGCATCAGGGACAAGAATATACCTTGCATATATTGGTATATGCAAGGTATAATGCATAAGTGACCTGCTCCTTCTAACTATGCCCCACCTCCAAATGTTGGACTTGGGGAGACATTTTTTATCAAAATCATAGCATTCCACCCCTGGTCCCAAAAAGGCTTATGTTCATCTCATTATACAGAATGCATTTAGACTCTTTAAGAGTTGCCGGTGTCTTAACAGTTGCAGCATCACTGAAAGGGCCCAAGTTCCAAGTCTCCTCTGAGATGCAAGCCAAACTCAGCTATGAGCCCCCATAAAAATAAAAATAAAAAAAAAGAAGGAAAGATAAACACTTCTAACATATAATGGAACAACAAGATAGTCCCATTCCAGAAGAGAGGAATAGGGGAATTGATAAAATAGGACTAAAGCAAGACCAAAATCCAGCAGGGCGAACATTAAGTCCCGTAGCCTTGTGTCTGGCACCCGGGACAGATCTTGTGTCAAGGAGTGAGCTTCAAGGGCTTGGGTGGCCCCACCCTTACAGCATTGCCAGTTGTAGCCCACGTGGCTTCTCTCCTGCTCACTGCCTGCACCTTTCCTCAGTAGACGGTCCGTAATCTGGGCATCCCACCTTCCCAAGGTCTCCATTTTCCTTTTGGCTTTCCTCTCATAGCTTCACACAGAACCCTCACAGGGGTACTGGCAGGAGCTGTGACCCTGTCACACATTTTTCCCTGGCTTCCCAAATAATCTTTTCAAATCTGCGTGGAAGCCTCCATGACCCTATAGTTCTTACATTCTGCGTACCTGAAATACTGGCAGGGGTGATGCGGAGACCTGCTGCTAGCCCAAGCAGTAGGTGGGCCTCCTTGGACCACAGCTGCAGTTTCCTCTGACTGCCCACATGGCCGAACTCAGGGATAAACTTCCCTAGGTGGCCTTGAATGACCAAGCAGACCAAGATTGTCTTCAGATGCACCAAGGCCCTGACTTATGGACAAGTTCTGTTCTGAGAGAACATTCATAAGTTGATGTATTCATAAGTTGGATTCATTTGTAAGTATGACAAAATGAATCTTATATACCTTTGACACAAATATATAGTGTATATTGTTTTGTTCCTCCTAGCAGTCCCATTCATTCACCACTGCTTTTCCTCTTGCTTCCAGACATCCTGGGCTCTGATTTAGCACTGTATTGCTGTATACTGTCACACTATATAGTAAGCACACAGCCATACAACTCTAACAATGTCCAGCAGATGTGAGGTACTTCCATGATTTGTTTGCATCTAAGGATGTTTGTAATGTGAGATCCATTTGTATCTGTGAAAATTCACAACTCACATGTTTGTAAGTTGGGGACTTAATGTAAAAGATATGCAGTTCTGCACCTTTAACCCTGCAATGGATGGGCTCTTACTGGTTTCTAAGATCCCCTGAAGGCATCTTTGTTTTGTTCTTATGTAAAATACTTGGCTATTTTTTAATGCTAATCTTTTCAACAGCTGTGCAATCCTTTGCCCTAACTTTGCAGGTACTTCCTTTCTGGTAAAACTGCAAACTTTTCCAATCATTTAGCCCTGCCATTTGCTTCTGGTTCTCGCTGTACATCTGGCTAAAAGTAGCCACAGCAAAATATTGTGCTACCTTGAAACTTTATCCATCAGATTAATTAGTCAACTGCCCTTAATCTCAGTCTCCTGCAAAACCTTAGGACATGGCCAGTTTGTAGACAAATTTTCTGGAAAAACATAACACATATGCCCTCTAGTCGAATTGCCAGTGGAGTCCTTGTTCCCAAGTGAAGCCTCCTGAGCCTGGCCTTTACTGTTCACATTCCCATCATCATCCTGGTCTTCTGAGCCCTTACCAGTATTGCACATCAAGCACTCCTCACAGCATTCCAGGATTGCTCTAGGCAGCCTCTCCAAACCTGTTCAAGCTCTTCCCACAAACCATTTCCAAAGGCTTCTGAACCACAGGTCAGGTAACAGGAACCTCCGTTTAGCTTTTTAGTTTAATGTAGTCCCGTATTTGTTTTTTGCTGCCCTGCCTTTTTTTTGCTCCTATCTAAAATCTCATTGTCTAGAGCAGCATCAGGGAGCTTTCTCTCTCTGTTTTATTCTAGTGGTATAGTTTACGTTTAATCCGTACTGAGTTATTCTACATGATATGAGATAAGTATCTTATTTCGTTTTCTTGCCTATGGATATCTAGTTTTTCCAGGACCATTTACTGAAGACTATGCTTTCCCTACTGGGTGTTTTTAGCACCTTTGTCAAAAACTAGTTGAATGTAAATGTATAGATTTATTTCTGGGATCTCTGTTCAGTTCCATTGGTCTGTGTGTCTTTTTATGCCAGTACCATAATGTTTTGGTTGCTGTGGTTTTGTAGTATATTTTGAGGCCAGACAGTGCTGCCTCCCATTTTGTTCATTTTGGTAAAGTTTGCTTTGCTACCCAAGGTCTTTCATGGTTACATATGAATGTTACGATTTTTTTCTATTTCTGTGAAAAATGTCATTGGAACTTGGAAAGCACATATGATTATGTAATTCCATTATGTACTAAGTGACCTCAGGTAGCTAACTATAAGTTATGTAGCACCATTTCATTAATAGAGCCAGGGATATCGCTCAATGGCACAAGTACCTGCCTGGCAAGCACAATGTCCTGAGTTCAATTCTTAGTACCAAAAAAAAGTCATTAATAGAGAAATTTATCTGTTGGCAAATACTTTATCTAAACTATAACTTTTAATCATTTTGTCCATGTGAGCCTGCATAACAATTGGTGAAATCCTATTTAAATCAAGCAGGTGGCCTAGATAGTTTCCCCTCTCCTGATTCAATCCACAAGAATTTCTGAGCAGCAGTGGGCTAAGGAGGTCGGGATGTGGAGGAAGTTCTTGTGGGTAACTGGAGACACTGTCTGTCAGAAGTCACAGATGTGGGAATAGATAGAAGAAATGTCATGGGTGATCTCACTTGTTCAAGTCAGCAACAGTGCAGGAGAGGGCCTTTCTGGGATAAACTGGAGACAGTTCTCAAGTGTAGCTGGAAAGGGTCTATGTACTTTGCAGTTTCAGTTAAATATCTGTGAATATATCATGCAGTGCGATTTTTTATTGTAGAATGAGTTGATTTAGGGCCTGCATTATCCAGAGAGATCACATTTACTTAGTGTTCCATGTCTGTTTGCCTTTTTATACATACTTTGAGTCCTTGGCTTGAAACTAAGAAAATTTTGCAGTAGAACACAAAGAGATAAAAATTCAAATGTTGTCCAAAAGTTACTTCTGCTTCCAATGAGGGTAAAGTTTGTTTAACAAACTCTACATAAATTACAGCATTTAGTTTTAGTGATATGTTGACAGGTTTTGCTTCTAACTAGTCCAATTAATTACTTCAAATTATGAGTATTAAAGCATATAATTATGCTTTGTATGTTATTATGGGTCTTAAAGCATATAATAGTCTACTTGCTGGTAAATAGAGCAGTATTTTAATTACTCTGGTTGTTACTGTAACTTTTAATTGAACTTTTATTAAGCTCCATTTGTATTCTGGTTAGTAGATAATTAGCTAAATTTCAGCCTGTTTATCAGACAGCAGACACTGCTGTTTTAAGTGTACAGATCCAATAGGTGTTTTTTTAAGTGTATATTTAGATATACTTCATTCATTTTGGAACTTCTGTACATGGTATTTTTAAAATTTTGGGTTTCAATTGTGCATTACTTGTTTATAGAAGTACAAGTGATTTTGTTTGTTGATGGTGTGTGTGCAACTTTGTTGTGCTGACCTTACTCATCTCTAGCACTATGTAGATTTCGTGGGATTTTTAATGCAGACAGTATTTTTATGTTTTACTTTGTGGCCTGTGTGCCTTTATTTTCTTCTCTTTCTTCCTCGCACTGGTGGCCTTAACTTCCAGCTCCATGCTGACTGCTAGTTTTGACAAGATTTGCTTTGTTTCTGATCTTAAGGAAAAGAAAAAAACATTTGTTTTTACCATTAAGTATGATATAGGGTATGTAGATTTTTTGTTGATATTCTTTATCAAGTTAAAAAAAATTGCTTTATTTCCAGTTTGCGTAGAATTTTATCGTGAGTAGGTGTTGCATTGTCTCCTGTGCTTTCTTGCACTGGTTGATGTAAGCATATGATTTTCTTCTTTAGCTTATTGATATGGTAGGTTACATTTACTGATATTTCAGTGCTGAATCAGCCTTTTATACCTGGAATCAGTCATACTTGATGAAGGCACATAATTTTTTTTCTGAATTGTTGGATTTGTTTTGACATTTTGTTGAGAAACTCTCCTCTAAATTCATGAGAGACAGTGATCTATAGTTATTTTTTTAATACTGCTTTTGTCTGATTTGTCCATCATGACAATCTCTTAAAAGTGTTTTATGCTTTTATCATGCCCTTGTCATCAATATTCAGATTCCTTTCTCTGCTTCCTTACCCTCTCTTGCACCTTTGCCTTTGTAGGACTTCCCTGTTCTCGAGACTCCATATTTCTGGCACCCACGTGGCTCTTGCTACCCTTTCTGGACTGACAACAGGTAGTCCTGACTTCGTGTCCCTCTTCTGGAGGGACCCATCTCCACATGTTCTCTCCTTCATGATCTTTCTCTTCAATTGTTACTTAAACCAAAATGGTGACTCCATAGCCTGAGCATAGTGACATTCCCCTGCCCAAGTGTTTCTGTGATACAGTCAGATCAGACATCTCTGCCCTTCATCAGCCTGGAGCTTGATGCTGCAACAGAAGCTTCTTTCTTACCTCCCTCCTCCTGCTAATATGAATTCTGTACCTAAGGACATGTTCGAAGCTTCCTGTCCTCTGCTAGCCTGCTTTGTGGACTGCAGCAATCAGCAGCCTCCAACTCATGAGCACAGGTTAATAGCAGCTAAAGAGGGGGTTGTCCCTACTAGAGGCCTGTCCCAGGGCCAACCCAGCCCACCCCAAACACGTTAGGGACCTCTGTGGCTGCTTTGTCAGCTATGGCCCCTCCAGCCTCAGTTCCAGCAAGGGTGAGATAGTTAGGATTGGGATCTCACAGGTCTCCCCATTTGAAAATGGTCAGCGGGCACCAGCAAGAGCCTCACGCTTCCCAGTTTGTGATCTGGCTCGCCACCAGAAACAGCAGGGGTTCACCCGGGTTAAACACTGATGACCCCCCTCCATGCTCCACGCTCTGTCAACCAAAAGCTGATTTTTAGTTGGAAGTTGTACCTTTTTTGAATACATAAATGTGAAGTATTTTACAGCTATCAGAAGGATATCCCAGAATCATACAGCATTAAATAGACATGACTGTGATAAATAGCATGAGAGGGACCTCAAAATACTTCACTTTAGGGAGGTTGGTGGCTACTTGATGATCACAAAACCCGGGAGAACTTGTCCTGTGGTTCCGAGATATAATGATGACAGAGAGACTCAATGAATCATTTTTAGTTCTTGGTATGGGTTATACAGACCGTGAAAACCTCTTATCATTGCATTGGGAAGGGTGCTGTTGACTCACCTGTTGGAGGAAGCGCTGCTTATCCTCTCTCCCACGTGCTCTGCAACCCCAAACAAAACCAGCCAAATAAATGCCCATGTTTGCATTTTCCTCTGTCTTCTCAACCAGTTATCTTTCAATTCTTTCCCCCCAATCGCTGCTGATTTCCTCACCAAAAGGAAAAAGGCATCCAAAACAAACAAAGAACCCACCGCCCTTCCCTGATACTGTCATCGGTGTCCCCAGGAACAGGACACCACTGTCCCTGTCTTTCAGTGCTACTCTGGCAGTTGTCCTTGTCTCCAGGTCTGATCTCTATATTGTCTCACAACATAGAGCTTCGTCATGGTTTCCATCCAGAACACTGGCTACCAATGCCACCCTCAAACATCAGAAGTTGCCCTGGACTCTACCTAAACTAGTTCATGAAACTTTGGCATTTACCTAGTATCCTTCTGTGTTACCAAATATATATGAGCATGTGACGAATAATCAGAATTTGAAATCAGTCATGGCATAAGTTGAATAACAGAGATGACTGGTCCAGGAAGATTAGATTTTTCTCACAATCAACTTAAAAATAAAATGTTTATGTCTTTGCCATAATATAGTTATAGCATTGTTTTTAATGACCCAAACACTTTGCAAAACAGATTGTAAAAACTGATTTTTCTCCTACAGAATTACATGGTTCCATCTGGTGACTTGTTAATGTTGTCTCCATTTTGGCTGCACAGAAATCCAAAGTATTTTCCTGATCCTGAATCATTCAAACCTGTAAGTCATATGCTTCCAAGTACATCATCCTTTGATTTTAATTTCTTTTTTTTTGACAAGAGTATAAATTCATAAATTAACTAATACTACATGATATTTATCTGGTAACTATGAAAAAATTCACCATAAAGTGCATTAGACTGGCAGCGTAGAAGGCACCACATTCTCTGATCAGATATAAAAACTTTCGGAATAAACATCCACTACCTTGAAATAAATTTTTATCTGGAACCAAAAGGCATGTTCAGTAAATACACCTGGTTCTAAAGTAAAGTACTGGTTTCCAAGGCATATACAAAGTAAAAATAAAGCAAATTAAACACTGATTTGTCATTTCTTATGGTCTGGGTTACAAGGCTGAACAGAGAGTCTTTAGACACACATTTAGTTCCTTTTCTGCATTTAGGGAAAATGGTCAGAAAAGCTGTGGATGTATCCCTTCTGCTCACTAAACTTTCCCACTGGGTGGCTGCTGGTGCCTTATTATTAAATTTATTACCAAGAGCAATTTCATGATGGAGGCTGAGACCTTATTAATGAATATTGCTCCTCTTCTTAGGTCCATTCTGTAGTTAATTTACATTATCGTTTACATTTACCACTTAACAGAATTCTTCTTAAACCTTTTTATTTATAAGTTCATGTTCCAAAAAAACCAGTTGTGTCTAATATTAATAACAGGTTGGAAAAAATTGCCAACAACCCCAAGACTCTGTATGCAGAGATTAGCTGTACAAGGTCATTTTTAGCTTAGAGAAATAAAGTGAAGCTTATTTATATAAGACTGATTTAGGGAGAAAATGTTTTCTTCCCACAGGAACGTTGGAAAGAGGCAAATTTAGAGAAGCACACATTCTTGGACTGCTACATGGCATTTGGAGGCGGGAAGTTCCAGTGTCCTGGAAGGTCAGTGAGGCACAGAGGCCAAGTGGTCCCAAGTCTGTGGAGCTGACACTGGAGCGGGGAGCTCTGGCTTTGCCCCTCTCTGCCTTGTCGTCAGACTCCAGGGAAAGCAGGAGAACCTGGTTAGCTCGGTTGGCTGGCCAGTAGTCTAGGTTATGCCTTTGGGGGTGCATCTGCTGATAGAGTAAAGATGACACAGGTAGATGCCAGGAAAGCAAGGCTTCGTGGATCAGACATTCAGCTTCCAGGGTAGTGGGTCGTATACACTGCTACGAGTGCTCCTTTCCATACACACATGTAAATATTTCTTCAGCTACACAGACCCTCTGTCATAGATGTTTGCTGGAGTCATCAGACATCATTTGCATGGACAACAGCACCACCTCAGTATTTCTTTATAGGATTCATTTGCTTTTGCAGACCTCTCCCCGATACCTTTTATAGTTCACCTGGCCCTGAGGAGTCCCCTTCAGTGTGATTTGCTGTTCTGGTGCAAATGCTCCTCATTTCAGAAAGTTATGCTTATGTTACTTATCCAAGCAGAAAAGCAATTTTGAACACCCCCTTGCTAAGCATCAGGGATCATGCGCTGAGGAAGACCACTGTGGGCCCCAGCTTTGCAGAATTTGCTTCTTTTTTTAGTTTCATTTTTCTAAAATTTATTTTAAAAATAAAAAGGGGGCTGGGGTTATAGCTCAGTGGAATAAGTGCCTGCCTGGCAAGTGCAAGGTCCTGAGTTCCATCCCTGGTACCGCAAGAAAAATAAAAGAAGAAAAACATATTAACAAACAGACATCGATTTACAAAATAGCATAAGAACAATACAAGCAATACTGAATTAGAGACAAAGTGGTAGGAAATTAATAATGGTTGTTGTATTACATATTGGTATCTTCAAAGTGGTTTCTCAGGAAAACAAATACAGACATGCAAGGTTGATCAAGTAATTAATCATTAACTGTTCCTTTCACTAAAGCGATAGGGATTTGCTTCTTTGAAACATCTCACTCTGTAAGTGCACAAGTCCATTCAGTGTTGGATCTTGAAAATTGTAGTGTCTTGACTTTAAATTGTAGTGTCTTAATTTAAAAAGTCAGTTATGTCTATAGTTTGAACAGTACAGTGATCCCTCTTCATATGTATGACTTTTACTCTACTAATATTCATTCCATCCCCGCTTTATGTGCTTTTAGTAATGATCCTCTCTCCCCAAATGTTTTTTACTAGCCTTAAATCAACCATGAAAATTTGTACTTACTTTTTAGAAACAATTCTAGAAACCTGAGCCCAATCAAATTGGTGCCTGGAGTTTCTCTGGAGACCACTTATTTGTCCTAGGCTAGGTCACTGACCTAAACTGGCCAATCATACTATAAGGAGAGACTTTTCTTCCCTTTACTCACTGCCAGAGATGTGAGGGAGAAAGCAGGCAGCCCCACTCGTTTACAAAGGATCAGGCCTTATCTATGGCCGTAACATCCTGATCTTAGAAGCTAAGGCTCGGCTGGGTTAGCACTTGGATGGGAGACAGAGGATCATGCCTTGAGCTGGGGCAGTCTGTGGACAGCATAGCGATGTGAAAAAGCTGGGTCCCTGTGAAATCATCGTGTCACTGAAAGCATCAGTTGTGAGGAGCTCATCTACTTTCTGTTATGTTAGATCATGAATGTCCTTTAAGGCAGTGAAGGGTGTAAACACGCTAACATAGCCACCAGAATGCTGCAAAAGTTGAACAGTATGATACAGTGTCAGATGCTTCTGGGGGGCTTAAGTTTAACCACCACGAACAAGATGCATCATGTTCACCCTGCCTCTGTTACTTAGAAAAGCAGTTCTTTTTTATTTTAAAGAGAAGTAAAAAACTAACAAAGCAACGATGAAGACAAAAACAAAAAGAACACAGAAAAAACAAAAACGATACATGACCTCAAAACAAAATGATAGGAATTACCAGTGATTCCTACATTACATACTGTTATCTTCAGTGAAGTTGCTCAGCCCACCCGATGTAAGAATGCAAGATTGATCAGACAATCAAAGACAATAACAAGTAATGAAAAAAAATTGGAAATGAGACAGATCTTCACCACACAAGATGGTAGGAATTCAACAATAGTTCTTGTGTTTGTTGCATATTGTTGTCTTCAAATTAGTCATTCTGATTATCAAATACAAGCATGCAAAATTGGTCAGGAAAAAAGAAAATTTTAAGCATTAACTGTTCCTTTCAATAAATGACAGCAATTCACCTATCCCAGCTATCCTGTGTGTGTGTGTGTGTGTGTGTGTGTGTGTGTGTGTGTGTGTGTGTACACATTTTGTTTTCATTTTAAAGAGAAAAGAAAAACAACAAAATAACAAAAACAAATACATAAAACAGCGTAAAAAATAAAAATGATACAGAATTTCAAAACAAGGCGATAGGATATTAACAGTGGTTGTTATATCACATAATGTTATCTTCAGAATGGTTGCTCAGATAACCAGATATAGGCATATAAAATTAACTGTTCCTTTCAATAAACCAAAAGAAATTAGTAGCACAATGATCTTAGCTATCTTGTGTGTATACACACACACACACACACATATACATACATTTTTTTCTCTTCTTTCTTTTTCCTCTCCCCACCTTCATCTCAGTTGCTCCTTCCTATTTAAGCAGTTTCCTTCCCTTTCACAATATCTATTGTATCCTTCAGATTTTATTTACTTGTTCAGGTTCTTATAATAGGGAAGCAATATGATGTTTACACATGGGAATCTCATTTATTTCACTTATGAGTATGGTCTCTAGCTGCATCCGGTTACCTATAAAAGCCTCTAGTTTATCGTATAGCTGAGTAATACTCCATTGTATAAAAATACCACATCTTTTTTTTTCCATTCCTCAGTTGATAGATATTTGGGTTGTTTCCAAGATTTAGCTATTTCAAATTGTGCTGCTATAAACATGGGTGCACATATATCACTATGGTATGATGTTTTCAGTTCTTCTGGAGAAATACCCAGGAGGGGGATAGCTGGGTTGAATGGGACCTCTAATTCTAGTTTACTGAGGAATCTCCAGACCAATTTCCACAGTAGTTGCACCGGTCTACTCCCACCAACAGTAGAGAAGAGTTCTTTTTTCCCCGCAGCCCCTCCAGCATTTGTTGCTGGTTGATTTCTTGATGATAGCCATTCTTTCTGGGGTTGAGATGGAATCGCAGTTTTAATTTGCATTTCTCAAATGACTAATGATATTGAACATTTTTTCATGTATTTATTTGCCATTTGTACTTCTTTTTTTTTTTTTTTTTCCTGTCTTTTTGAGACAGAGTCTCACTATGCAGTTCAGGTTGGCCTCGAGCTCACTCTGTAGTCCAGGATGGTCTCGAACTCACAATGATCCTCCTGCCTCAGCCTCCCAAATGCTGGGATTACAGGCGTGTGCCACCACGCCCAGCCATTTGTACTTCTTTGCCAGAGAAATACGCATTCATCTCAGATGCCCATTTTTGTATTGGGTCTTTGAATTTTGGAGGCCTGAGTTTTTAAAAAATTCTTTATATGTTCTAGACAGGAGTCTTTTGTCTGAGGGACAGTTGGCTAAAATTTCTTTGCAATTCATGGGTTTTCTTTTCATTCCAATGGTGATTTCTCTTGATGTGCAAAAACTTTTCAATAAAATGAGATCCCATTTGTTGATTCTTCTAAGTATTTCCCATGCAGTTTGTTTTTGTTCATGAACTCTCTGCCTACCTCTATGTCTTCAAGACTCCACCTACTTTCTCTTCCAGTAGATCTAGTGTTTCTGTTTTAATACTTTAGTCTTTAAGCCATTTTGTCTTTATTTTGGCACAAGGTGATAGGCATGGGTCTAGTTTTAGTCTTTGGCATGTGGATAGCCAGTTTTTCCAGCATCATTTACTAAAGAGGCTATTTTTCTTCCAGTGAACATGTTTGGCCCCTTTGTCAAAATTAAGGTGGCTGAGTATCTTTGTGGTTGTGTCTGTATCTTCTAGACTGTTCCATCGATCTTCAGCGGATCATTAAGCACTGAGGCATGTGGCTGAGGCATCTGTGGTTTGACTGTTACTGAGGCCAGTGACAGGGTAATGAGGAGTAAGGAGGAGGTGGTGGTCCAGTTGGGAGGGCCCCTTAGCACCTGCATTAGAAGTTTGTATGCAGCTCACAAAGCACTAATGAAGCACCACATGGTTTGGGGTACAATGGATCCACGTAGGGGGTGACTTAGTTATATAGTTACATTACTTTCCATGCAGGAGGCCATGGCATGGCTAAATCTACAGACTTGGCAGGTAATTAGCTATAGGGATCAAGCAAGAAGAAGGACTCTGGGTGGACTGTGGCTTTGAATCAACAAAGAGCTGAATGAGATGGTGGGAATGAGTGAACTAGAAATAGAGCAAGCTTGGAGGCAAGGTATGAAGCTTTCTTTGAGAAACTGTCTGAGGCACAGTAAAATAGATACCATATAATAGTCATGGTGAATTTCTTAGAGATCGAATGCCAAACTGCAACCCCAAACCCACTTATTTATTGCAAAGTGCCAATACTGCAGTTAAACCTGAATACTTTTTAGTTTAGAAAAATAATTATTAACATCCTTTGTCTTAAAAGAAAAGCATAATATCTGTACCATTGGTTCACCACCACTGTCATGTAGCAAAAAATCTAAAGGCAAAGTGCTAGTGTTAAAGATATCTCACCTGTTAAAAACCTCACTGAGTCTAGTTTTCTGTTAAATTTCTGGACTTGCATTTTAAACAGCCAACTCATAATGTATTTTGTTTTTAAAGAGATAAAAATTTTTCAGAAGAGCAAATGACTTCATGTGGACAGTGTATAGCAAGATATTTCCACTAGAAATTTAATTCCAGAAATCCTTAGGATAAACACCAGAAAATTACACCCATTCCTAATTGAAGTACCGGGAGCCAGCTTGCTTTCTCATGTGCCAGAAACTCAGTGAGTCAGAGAAAGCTGCCTGTGACTTAGCCAATGACCATGCTTGAGATGAACACACACAGCTATTGCCTCTCCGGGTTTGAGCTGTCAGGTAGTGTGCAGGTCACTCCCTCTCGTGAGTGGACACGGAAGGCTTTGCTGATTTGCTTGCATGAGCACTGTGGCTGCTATCAGCTGCCCACCAGAAGTCACGATGGAAAGACTGGAGTTCTTACAGTAACGGGACACTCCAAAAGGTCTGCCGAAGGAGCCCCGCACTGCGCACTTCCTTACTGCCAAGGATGTCTGCGAGTTTTTAGAAAAACAATCAGGAGAAAGCCCTATGAACTACCAGGCTTCTACAGAAGCAGGATGCAAAGTAGAGTCTCCTTGCAGTGGATGGTCTCATCTGAAACCCTGGGGTTTCAGCAGAGAGGTGGGAAAGGGGATTCCAGTGTTAGAGGACATTGAGAGGCATCTCTGAAAGCTGGTGACCTGGGCACAGGGGCATGTGCTTGCTGTGCCCCCTCCTGGAAGGTCCACTAGAGCTGACAACCATGAATTTACCTTGCTTCCTGCCCCTGCAACTGTAGATACTCTCTGTGGAATGGTGTCGGTTGAATTCCAGTGAAAAACAACCACCCTGACCTTTGCAAGATGAACCAGCGTAGGAAGAACGGCATCCTCTGATGAGAAGAAGGTGTAATAGGAGTCAGGCTGCAGTATTTGAGAAGTGGAAATGAGGTGTGGATTTCCAAGGAATAGAAATGTAACTGCTTGTGTGCGTGTGTGTATGGCAGGGGGTCCTTCATATACCAAGGGCAGTGATAGACAATGAAGTGGATATTGAATTTCTAAGGAAAGTCACTGCTGTTGGAAGATTAAGCAAAAGCATGGGCATAGCTAATGCTAGACTGGTGGTGCTGTTATTCTGCTGAACAGATATCTGTCAAGCCTCCAGTGTAATATGACTCTTCTGCCGTTCAGTTTATTGAGTGTAGACTGTGTCAGGTAGGATTCTGAGAGTCACCCTAGAAAACAAGCCAGACGAAGACCTGTCTTCCAGGTCTTGTATTCTGACTCAAGCCACTTCATTAAAACTGAGATTTCGAGGCAGTAGCTGATCCTGCACATGGGGACATGGACATAGCTGCACGAAGGCAGATGACCACTTAGCAGCAGATACCCGTGGGACGCACCCTGTGATTCAGTAGCACAGAAACTGCCATCGTGAGTGGAGAGGGCCCAGGAGGCTGGGACATGATAGAAATCACTGAGAGGCCTTGGTACAAGACTTTGAAAGAAGATAATTCAGAACCCATAGCAATGCACAGTGCACCTACACATTGGCACCAAGACCGCTGTATGTTTAGATCTGTGCAGCTCATTTATCCCTATACATTTGTGCCAGTGTCATTTTAACAGTTGTGCCTTACCCAGTAAACAACTACTGCACGATCTTGTGTTTGAGGAGTATTATCCATAGCTCTCTCCCTTTTTGACTTAGAAATAATTGATTGTATTTGAGGAGTGAGCAACTAATTGAAAATCCAGTTCATTCCAAGGCACATGGTACATAAGCAGATGTATCTCTGCAGCTCCAGCTGGTAGGTGTGATTGAAAGAGCATATGTACTTGTGTAATTGTCTCTTATCATTGTCACTAAGAGTGCATCTGTCTTTGAAACTGTCTGAGAAGGAAGAGGTCAGGGTTGCAGGTGGGAGGAAGGGAAAGTGGTGAATCCTGAAACCTGAGAGCCAGGCTGCTGCTTCCCTGTTCATTTTCAGCCACGCCGCTCTCTTACAGCTCAGATAAGGAGCCGTGACTCACTTGAAGAAGCACAGAAACCTTTGCAGAATTGCAGTTATTGTCTCCTCAGCTGTTTCATCTTGACACTTCACATGGAGCCGTGATTTAAGTCTGCCAAGAACTGAAGAAGCAATTCGAGTGTGGTTTTTAATACTTAGGCAAAACATGTTTTTTTCTTACCCAAATTTTCAGAAAGGAGCTGAAAAAACTCACATGATCATCACAATAGATGCAGAAAAAGCACCCCACAAAATCAACACTCTTTCTGATCAAAACACTCATCCATCTAGGAGTAGGAGGAAAGTTCCACAGTTGTGTGGAGCTGGCACAAAGACCAACGTGCAGACCAAGGGAAGAGACCCAGACGTACACTGGGCAAGTGATTTCTGACAAGAATGCTGAGGCCTTGCAATGTGATGGGAGAGTACTGTCAATCTGCATCACCATGTGCACAAATAAAGGAACAAAGCTAGACCCTTCTCTAACGTCAGGTACAGGAATTACCTTGGTCCTTTCTCCTGAATGTGAAGGTGTGAAAGCAGGCACCCAAAGGTCTGCAGGTAGCTCTACATCTGGGGGTTTCCCGCCTAGGAGGAGGAGCTGCAGGAGCAATCTTAGAACAACCCTGGATGCATTCTGAAGATGAGGCGCCTGGCCTGAACCCAATTTCTCAACAGCACAGACGAGGGCATCCCATATGGAGCAGGGCTGAGGTTTCCCATCCTTCCCATCTTCTTTCTCATGTTTCCACCTGTAAATATTTCCTGTTCTCTTCTATTTTCATGTTCTCTTTTTCTGTTTCTCTTCCAATTTATGCCATTCCTATCTTCCCATTCTATTCCATCTTACTTACTTCATTCATCGTAAAGCATCTGCCTGCCCACTCCGTCTGATTACACCCTTACCACTGCTATTCCCAGCCTGTGGTCTGGTGCCCCACCCATAGTGTTTTCTGTATCACTGAGATATTCTTCCTAACAAATTGGATAGCATACGCTGTTTGGTAAATTACATCTTCTGAAATATTTTTCCTTTCTGCTTGTCAAGTTTCTCTAGATTAACAGGTCTCAAAATGTGGTCTGTGGACCACGGACAGGAATGGTATCTGGGGACTTGTAGGAAAGGAAATTCCTGTACCTCATCCCAGAGCTCCTGAATCAGAACCCGGAGTGAGGTCCAGCTATCTGTGTTCTCACAAACCCGCCAGGAGATTCCAGTATGTGGTAAAGTTCAGGAACCATGGGTCTGGATTATTTACCTCCTGCCTCCAAAATGATGTTATCTTCCTAAAAGATTTCTTAGGAGAATGAGCTTAGGGAAAAGCACTTCCCCTTGAACTTGAATAGCTGTGCTCCCATGCAGGATGCCTGCAAAATTATGCCTGCCTGCTGGCCTCGCCGAATTCCAGGCAAGAGCATGCTATTTTCATAAGCTGCAGCTGGTAGCAGCTCGGGACACTTTGCAGCTCCTGCTCCTGGCGACAGTGATGGTTTTCCAGCCCATGCTGCCATTGCCTGCCCTGACTTCTGGGAGGAAAAGAGATTTTCTTTCTAAAAGAAAGAGGGGCTTCTCAAGAGCAAGCATCTACACAGGCATTCACTAACCCCACCCCCACCCTGGCCTCACTTCTGTCTGTCTCTCACAGCTGCTTTCCTGTTCTGTCAGCTCAGCTCTGGGAAGCCTCCTTTGCTTCCCCCATTCCTGGCTCCTGGCTTTCCCTGTCTGTTCAAGCTCCTGAAATCAGATCTTCGTCACCTCAGTGTCAGGTGATTTTTACTGTTTTCCAGCCCTCTCCTTGGCGCCGTCTCTCTCGATCCCCTTATGACGGGCAGATTAATGTTCCTGAAATAATAATGTCTGGTTGTCACTTGTGAAGACCGGTGCTCAGCAGGTCCACTTATTTAAAGCCTGTCCTTCCTCCAGGCCCTACTCCAGTTTCCCCTGCACATACCAGGTCAGCATGCTCCTGCCAGACTGCGCATCCCACAGCCCCCTGGTCACCTCCTCAGCCACACCCTCCCTTTGACAGCTAGCATGCACTGTCACCTTCCTTTCCCCGTCATCCTTGGCAGTGTGTTCTTCAGGGCTTTGTATTCTTAATGCCTGTGTAATGTTCCTTGAGCCACACGAAAAATAACCTAAGTACTAAGTAGTTAAGGAATTTTCAACATGTCTGCATTTTAATGTGTTTTATTTGTAGATGTGTGATAGTCTTGTAAGTGTAAACAAACAAATCTGGCATAAATAATATGCCTCCTTATTTTCACTGTTGTGACATTAGAAGTATTAACAAAACATTTTTAACACAAACACAGCTCATCTTGCTTCTGAGAGCTTTTGTAAAAATTCAAATTTGTGAAGCCCTTTGATATAAAAGGCTTTTAATGTCACAGATTTTCTTGTGTTTTAGGTCAAACAAAACTCAATAATATAGTAAAAGCCTAAAATATACCAAATTTTTATTTTTGCCATTCTTCCTCCCCCAAGGACCAGTGGATAATTGAGGTAATTGTACTAGCACATGCAGATACTTAGATCGGGAGAAAGGAAGATTTTTTTCAGCACTAATTTTATTATGGCTGAGCACGTTAATAAAGTCATGTTAATATTAATACTATTTTAGTAGCTAATATTAATTTAATATCCAAACTAACAGCACTAAAAAATAAGAGAAGAAAAATATTATAGTCTCTCTCAGAATACACATATCGTTTGGCCAAAAGCCTGTATTATAGTTTATTTTTAAGGGAAATATAGTTTTATCATTTTGAAGAATATTACACAGTCTCGGAAATGCCTTTTGTTTGGTATTGGCAGTTGAACTCACAACCTCACTCTTGCCAGGCAGGTGCTGTGCCACTAAACTATATGCCTGGCCCCCACAGAAATGCCTTATAATTTGTAGTGGGATACAATTTTAGTGAAATGGTAAATATTATTTCTAATTGTTTCCCTTTGTTGAAAAATTCTGTCATTTCTTTTTTTCTCATTCAATTTCCATAGATTTTTTCTTAATACATATTTTTCTGTTTGAAAGCTCTAAATGTGTTCATTGTAATTGACAAGTGAGAAGGGTATATATTTAGGGTGGTCTGACATGCACATCTGCTGGGGAAGTGCTCCCTCAAGCCACTGGACATGGGTGTCACCTCACGTACTCAGGTGTGTGTGGCAAGAACACGCAGGCGCTGGTGCCCTGGCAGTTCTCACACGTACCACGCTGCTAAAGGCCGCGATGCAGAGTCCACCCCTTGAACTTGCTCCTCTTGATGAGCTGAAATTATGTGCTGTCGTTAAGCTCCCCCTCACTTCCCAACCTTGCCATTGGGAGCCATCACTTCTAACTGAAATAGCCACAGTGTTTCCAGAATGTTTCCAGTTGTTTTTCTAAGTAGGAACACTGGCCTTGTTCACGCCCCTCCTGTGTTTGGCGCACTGTCCGTGAGGGAAGAGGCATTTATTGACAGCTTCTTATGTATAGTAATGCTTAGAGAAGCCTCACTGGCACACACCAGTGTAATCTCTCAGTAAGTACGATAGGCCACTGGCGCTAGCACTTTTAGGGTCACAATCCCAAGGAGTCCCATGCGGCTCACTCCCATGAGCAGGCCCCTCCTGCCCCGTCCCATGCCCTATCCTCGCCCTACCCCCAGCACGGACAAGCAGCGTGCAGGCCCCCAGGTAGCCAGCACTCCTTCTCAGTGCATGCTGTGGAACGGGTCATGTCTCTGCCTTGGGGACCGTGCTGGCCAGTTCCGCGGCGCTCCTCAGAATTGCCTCCTCTGTGTGCCTTGTTGTCATGCCTGTGAGGACTGCATGGGAAGGCATCGAGAGATGGATGGCGAGATGGGGCAGGAAGTGGCGGGGCGGGGGGCAGAAGACAGGAGTGAAGACATGTCGTGTGCACACGCCAGCTCCACACAAGGAGTATGATCATTGTGCCCTGAAAACATGCACTAACTAAAAAACGAAGATAAATTTAAAAGAAATAAGTAAATTATTACTCTGTACTTTTAATAGATTATTTAAAAACCATATTCTGGATATTCTCTGATGGTTGGTACTTACACAACTTTCACAGCTAAATACCAATTTTATGTTTTTCCTTAGGTGGTTTGCTCTGTTAGAGATTCAAATATGTATTATTTTAATACTTTATAAATACGATTGCAGTCTTCTGGACCCATTACCAAAGCAGGTAAGTATTTCAGAATTTTGAATATTATGATAACTTTCAGATTTGATATGAACTCTGACTCCTTCATTTTAATTGCCGGAGATGAGCTAAGTGACTCCCTCACTTGGTGAAATCAGGCTAAGAACATACTGGTCTCCATCCAGGGGCTCTTTATTATGGCGCATTACTACTCCATGGTGAGGACCAAATATCGGTGTTTCTGCCACTGCTGGTGTGAGGGCCTCCTCTCTGGCCTTCCCAGATTTTACCCTTTCCCCGGGTTAAACAAACATGGCCTTCGCTTTGACCTTGTATCCCCAGGAAGGGAAGTGCTCTGTAGGTCTGAAAGTAGCCATGCATTTTGGATGTATGACATACCATTGGCCCACTAGGAAAGCAGTGTCAAGGGAAAAAACCTGCCCCAGTGGAAACAGTAGGGACAGAAAGCAGAAAACGCGGTGGGAAAGGCCATCACTTTATTCCCAGCCAGGGCATGGAATACTGCAATCGTTTTATCTCCTTAGTGTTCTGCTCTAGGCTGTCAGTGGCTCTCAAACCAGCCTGAACATCAGAGCCACCTGGGGGCTGGAGAAGGAAGAGCACAGGTTGAACCTAAAAAATAAGCACTACTCTTTAAGACTCTTCACTTACAACTTGATTTAATGTTGCTATCATAAGACAAGCGTATGGAGGGCACCATATGTGTGTGATAAAGAAACTGTCTTACAAACATGCACATGTCAGCAGTCTCCACTGATTTCTTTTGAACTTCTGTCTTGAGCTTAACCCTGAGTGCTCAGGAGCTTCCAAATCTTAGCGTGAAGGGGCTTTCAAAGCACCCTTCCCCGGAGCTCTCAGCTCCCTACTGGATTGTAGGCAACATGAAGATCAGAGTCAAGGGTGATAGACCTCAAACACTAGTTCTCTGGCCTACCCAGTTAGATGTCGCAGTTTTCCCAGAACTGACCCAGCCTCCAGCTGTCCCCGCCAGCAAGGAGACCCAGGGACGTTGCCTGTTCCTGTGAGATGATGTTGGGGGCAGCGATGGAGGTCAGTAACCATGATCGGCTCCATAGGCAAGAATATTCCCCGCACTTTATTCCTGACTAAAGATTCCATTCACTACATTTAATTTCTTATACTGTTTCGTGTACCTCTTATTTTGCTTTGACACCAATCAGAACATTGTTTAAGGAAATGTTATCTCAGTTTGTAAAATGTACATGTCTGAGTAAATTCCCACAATCGCAAAGAGCATTTTATTTCACAATCCTGAGTTTAGAAACTATTGGAATTGCTTGAATACATTATAAAACGAAGTGGTCAGAAATAGAGGAAATGACTTTCAGGTTACAGCCTCTCCCGCAAGGGTGCGTTCTGAACACATTGTCCACTGCAGGGCAGTCAAGGGGTCTGGAACCTGCTCTTTACAAGAATTTACCTGCCAATGTAGCAAAATCCAAACATTAGAACCTCCAATTTTAATTTTCAAGTAGCCCAGAGTTTTACTTTAGGTGCCGGGGATCAAATCTAGGGCCACGTGCATGCTAGACAACCACTCTACCACTGAGCTATCCCCAGCCCCAGTGTTTTATTTTCCTCAAAAAGTCTTAACAAATTAATTTCGCTTCGATTCCCTCCCACTAGGTAGCAATCAGGAGACACTACAAAGCTCTGAGAATCCTGGCTGGCAGCGAGTCCTGTTCCCAGGATGGGGCGTGCAGGGCCTCGGAGTGCTCCTGAAACAGCTTCTGACACACTAGCTCATGCAGTGGGCTGCACTGGTTCAGTTGTGTTCCGTTTTCTCTTTCTTTGGGGCCATGGATCCTTAGAAAGTCTCAGCACTTAAAGATCCTTTCCTAGAAAAGTGCATATTTCTTCACGTATGATGGTGGGTCCAGTCTGAATGGCCCCGTGGGAACCTGCAGCTCATTGCATCAGCTTCCCAGGCTCTCTTCCTAAGGAGTCAGGTAGAGCCCAGCTACCTTCAGGTCTGGAAGCAGGCTGATCACCTACCTTGAATGTGCCCCCAACCTTCCTCCACAGAATAGGTTGCTTTTCTTTTTCAATCTCCTAATCCTTAAAAATACTGCATTTTTTATAACTCCTTCCCCCCACCTCCACAAAGATTCACACCTTGTTCATAGTTAGGGAGAAAAATCACATTTGAAACCCAAAAAAAACTGTTTTTGGAAAATCATGATCACAAGTACACTGTGCCAGTGTTTCACACCTCTGACTCCAGGTGGCTCTTAAACACCTTTGACATGTGAGATTGTGACCTCAGCCCCTGTGCACAAGGGAAGTGTCATAGCCTTGGAGCCAGAAATGCATAAAGACCTGATTTACTCTGTCCTCTTTATTCAGATAAAGAGAAGACAACAGGCCAGTCCACAGGTGCAGTACAGGCATATCCAAAAAGAGACTGTTAGAGATACAGTACTTTCTTCTCCTTTTCTGTCTTGAATGGAGCCAGAGTGCATTTCGGTTCTTGTCCATGCAAATGTTTCCAGAAACTACACCCTGCACTTTCTAGAGAAAATTGCAGGTGAATGAACCCGTGTCTAGAACAGTTGGCTTATGTCTCTTAATGTCCGTATCTCTTCTGCCTTTCTGCTTTTAGAGTCATCTCCATGTGGTGGGTGTCCCCCAGCCAGAAGGACAGTGCCGAATTAAATATAAACAGAGATGTGACGTTTGCCAGGACCCAAGAGGGCCATGGCCTTCTGAAGGAGCCACACCACCAGCCACTCACCTGGCATCTGGCCAGCACAAGGGGTGATGTCACCCCCACACACTAACCTGACCTATAACAGCCATTCAGAATTACAAAATTAATGATTTCCAGAAACTGTTCTTGTTTACATCTGTCTTTGTCACCTTTCTGTCATTGCTAAGACAAAATACCCAACACCCAAAATTTAAGAAGGAAAGGTTTATTTAGCTCCAGTTTGTGGAGTTTTCAGACCATAAATCAGCTGCTCCAAGGCAGGGTGGCACATGGCACATGGCACAGGGCCAACAGTTCAAGGTGGCAGAAGACAGCAAAAGCAGCAAGAGCAAAAGGGCTGAAGAGCAAGCCTCTTTTCCCTCACTTATATATTGTAAGCAGGCCACCCCCACCCGCACCTTCGGGGGTGGGTGTATCGCTTACACCATCTCCGTGCCCTCCTGCACAGGATGAGGATGCTTACAAAGTAAGGCCCCAGCTGTTAACCTCCTAAACTTCTCAAGTTGACACAGTGTGTCAGCCATTATAATCTCTTACCCAGTAGTTGAAACTCTTAGGCTCTTTTAATACTTCGTTGTAATATGCCCTAGGTTAAGTGTAAATGAAGTGGTAGTTTTCTAAAACCTGTGAGGAAAGCATCATGCCTTCCATTTCTCCATCTTTTATATGCAGGGCAGCATCTCCTCTGTAACAAGTATTTAATAAATATGTGTTGGTTGATGTGTTGATTCATATTTTAATTAAGGTGGAAGCACTCCAGACCTCAGGTATTAGAAGTTAGTTTGATGGCGGTAATACCATATGTTTGCTAATGCATGGAAGCACAAACGCGATACTGTCCCAAGGCAGATAAGTGTATTTAAGAACTACAGCTGTGAAATATTTGCCGTGAAACCCATAAAAGACTCTCAGCCATGTCCAGGGGAAACGCATGACAGTAGTGACAGTGCAAGGTGATGTTGTGACTCACCCCCCACTGTTCGCCAAGCACTGCCCGCTGCCTCACGAATTTCCCAGGAAGCGTCCTGTGTGGCCCCTGGTCCATGCCTGCCTCTGCTGGAATTATCTCACAGTGTGCGTAATGACGGCTTAGGCACGTGTTTCCTCCCACAAGCGCACAACTCCCTAGAGGAGTCAGGGCTGTGCATGGTATTCAGGCTGAGCTGGGGAGTGTGAAGCTCGGCTGGCAGCTCATAGCTTCACTTCACACCAGACTCGGGATTGGGGTCAAAGGGGCTGAGAAAAGCAGTTTAGAATCCAGAAGAGCTCTGAGCACTGGACAGCAGCCTGGCCCATGTGGGAACTATGTGAGGTCCGCACCCACTAAGCTGCAGTCACTCAGGGCCAGTGTGCACCTGCTCCTTGTGGCTGGTGAGGATGAATGGTAGCTTCAAGTCTATGCACTTTTAAGAAAACACAGATCTGGTGGCCTGTGGAATAATACTGAGTTGAACAGGCTTGGATGTCCCGTACTTTTCATTTCCCTAGCGAGGGGCTTTATATTACTTATATTTACAAATATAAAGTCATAATACCTCCTCCTGTTAGCAGGGGTTTCACTGGAAGCAGAAGACAGAGATCTGTGCAGACTGTACCAGAGGCACACCCACATGGAGGTGAGAGGTCAGGGCTAGAGTAGGCAGGCATATGTTGCAGCGTGGGCATGGGGTTCAGTGTTCTGGGACCACTGAGACATATTCAACACGTCCTGCAATCACCCACCAGAAGGGCGGAGACAAGATTGCAGATTGGCATCAGTGGCCTCTGATGATGGGGACATGGGCACGAGGCTCTGTGCTTCCCAGCCACTGTGTGTGAGGACTGAGCTGGGTGTCAGTGTCAGGCACTCCAGAGGCCACAGAAGGTGAGTCTGAGCCTGCTTGGAACTACTGAGCTCTGTGCAGAGAGGTTGAGTGGGGCAGTGTGACCTGGGGACACCAGGGACATCTGGAAACTCCTTTACTGGCACTGAGGTCTACCCCACATCTGCTTGGAGTCAGACCCAAACTCCATCCCAAGTGATGGCCAGAGCTGCCCTTACGCATGTTTTAGCTTCGGCCAGATGGTTTTGCTATGCACAGAGGATGCAGCCTTGCATGCTGTGACTGTGACCTCTTATAACAAGTGGCCTCTGTCCTGCCCACTTGGTGAAACAGCTGTCAGCTGTGACCACCTGAGCTCTGTACCCACTTCCTTGTCGTGTGTGTGACACCCTCTCTGGGGCTATAAATAAGTGCTCATGGAGTGGACACAGGACTGCACTTCCGGGTCCAGGGAGCTTCCCCAGCTCCAGAATTGCAAGTCAAGCCAATTACAACCTGCAAAACTCAAGCTGTGGTCATGTTTTTCTTGGAGCAGCTCTAGTAACCATGCAAAGGGGGTACAAAGACTCCTTGAGGAGCCTAGGAGAGGTGCTGCAGACCCCTTGGGGGTTCCCTACCTTCCTGGAGAACCAGGGCCCTGGATGAGTTCCTGCAGAGGGGGGGCACTCTGCTCTTTTTCCATTGAGTGCCCGGCTTTTTGGCATTGGTCTCAGCCTTCATTTGTGCCAATGGAAGCAGCGCCAGGCCCAGGGCAGCACTGAACCAGCTAATGAACTCGTGGCACTTACACCCCCTGGGGATCTGGAGATAAAGCCAGCCAGGGAAGTTTCTCCCCAGAATCAGATGGTATCTGAGAGTAGACAGCTTTTCCTAAAACTTTAGAACAAGACTTCCCTCGTAATAAAACCCTTACCCTACATATGCTTCCTTTCCACTTCACAGGGTAATTTTGTAATTAGAATTTCATGATCAGTATCTTTTGTGGCAAAGTATTAGGCCTGACATGCCCAGCCCAGATTTAGCATGACCTCAGCAAAGATTTAGTTCACCCAGGGGTTAACTTCAGCAACATCCCTGAATGTCCAGATTACATTCATTGTGCCATTTCTAGACCCACTTGTTTTCATTTCCTGTTTTAATGTAACCCAGTCTAAGATCTGAAAATCAAGACCAGTCAGTATTGTACAAGGTAGATTTGCACCCAAAACTCAAATGGACACATGCTTAAGCACCATAGTGCTCTTCTAACCTGTAATAACTCTGCCTCCCACCCCTAGATAGACAGCCTTACCCAGAAGCAGTCTCCTGCCTTGACAGATGGAAGAAGGACTGATATAAGCTAGGAAAGTTAACAATCTCTATTCAAGAAACAGGAGAACATTGGTCCACTCCTTTTGATCTGCATCATAGATTAAAAGAGGACATTGCCAGGAAGCACCAACACTTCTGGGTGGACCTCATTTGCTAGGTCAAATAAAATGAGGCAATGATTGGAAATTCATCCCTCACAATAGGCTCTGTAGCCAACTCTACTGCAAAGGCTGAGGGTGCACAACAGAGGAATTTTTTAAATCCTCTAACACTAGCTGTTTTGCATAACAGAATTGCTCTAGATTACCTGCCAGCCAGACATGGAAGAATCTGCAGTTGTCAGTACTTCTGGCCACACAGAGATAAATGCAGCAGACATTATACAGACTCAGTTGCAGGTTCAGAAGGGCTGACTCTTTGTCTGGCTCATTCTTTGACCTACTGGATTTTAGTTGG
The DNA here is from genome assembly GCA_004027595.1 of Dinomys branickii. Classification (NCBI taxonomy): domain Eukaryota; kingdom Metazoa; phylum Chordata; class Mammalia; order Rodentia; family Dinomyidae; genus Dinomys; species Dinomys branickii. Next base: position 163,266 of record PVLD010000411.1, on the reverse strand, counting down.
CATGGTTTATGCGGTCCCTTTCTAAGGAACACACTCCAAACTCTTGGCATTGTACTCCTGGTAGTTAAAACAGTCTCCTTCATGTATAGATTCTCTAAAACATTTTAAAAGTTTACATACAGCCCTCTGTAACCCATCAAATGATCTCTTCGTAACTGGAATGACAAAACTCAAAGAAACACATAATCACGAAGACACCATCACTTACAAAGGACATGACAAGGCAGTAGATCCAGAATGGCAGTCACTGAGCAGATAGTGTTAAGGCTGTAATTTTTATTCAGGCTCTTCTCCCAAAATGGGGAATGGTTAAAATTAGACAGTGCCATTGTTTGGGTCGTGCCATTGTTTTACATTCTTAAATTAGGCTCCAATAAGTTAGAACAAAAGGAAATGGAATCAGCCATGCTAAGTGTTGCACAACCAAACTGAAACTTCTAGAAAGCAGATGAATTTGGAACAGGACAGTTTTCCCCCTAAAAATAGCAGGTTCCAGGCTGAGTCAGGCTAATAAGGAAGTCCCCTCAGCCTTAACACCTAACCCCTAGGTTACTGCTGCTCTGCTGTTTCCCAGGGGCATTTGAGGCTAAACAAATTCATTTACGGTGGTGACAAAGTGACATCAATGCCAACCATTCTGCTCAGTCTCTCAAACCGGTGGAATTAAGTTTGGGCTCATGCTGCCTTCACAATGGGCCCCTGTTCTAGCCCTGCTCAAACCAGACAGGTGTGACCTGTCCTCATAGGGCTTTGTCTGTACCACACTTTTGTTTCCTGATTGTCACTTTATTTAGGATATGAAGGTAACCCACTGTGGGTTGGGATGGGACATTCTGAGCCCTTCTGGTTGCTTATGAACCATTGCAGATTGCTGTCCAATTCTAGAACCACAAAGAAAGTCAGTATCTTCAGACATAGATTTATTGTAATTCTCTCCTTTATTGGACATAAAACAAAGATTAATTTCTGAGCTCGTGGGCCCCACTAGACAGGTGGAGTCTGGGGCCAGAGTAGAGACTGATCTTCTGAGACCATTCTATCCACTGTCTCTGCGTTACTCACCTGGTGGGAGGACCCAAACCTCACCCCCCAGGCTGCGCATGGTGCTACACACCTGTAATCCCAGAACTCCAGAGGCTGAAGCAGAAGAACTGCTGTGAGTTTGAGGCCAGCCAGGGCTACAAAGTGAGTTCAAGGCCAGCCTGAACTACATAGTGATCCTGTTTCAAAAACAAAACAAAACAAAAAAATCAAACCTCACCCTTGAGGACCTGAGCACTTGGTTGCTTGGTTTTGTCAAGCGGGATGACTGCAGTTTCCCCACTCTGTGATCACCAGATACGGAGCCCACAAAGATGACCCTGAGAGCAGACCTATTTTCAGAAACTGCCCCTTCCACTGGGGGGCAGCAACTTCCACTCTGCTGGTGGATGGGGCCGCTTTCTCCACTGTGGCTCAAATCCCCTTCTCGGATTGTTGGTTCAGAAGTATGAGCAGCCCTAAAGACTGAGAAGTAATTTCACCTCCTTGGAAGCCTACTGTGCCACCAGGTAGAAGGGTCCTCTCATCCACACCAGGGCTTTAGGACAGGAACTGTGTGTTCCTCAAGTGCATCTTGTCAGTTACCATTGGAAGGTTGATCCCATTTTGCCCCATTACCTGTGTATTCTGGCTCTCGGGCTCACCTGGCTACTGTGGACAGTGGGGCCCCTTTAGATGGGGCATCCTGCACCTGATCAACAGAATCCCAGCCCCACAGATCCTCTCACCAGGCAGAACCAGGTTCTGCTCATCTTCATCATCAGGTTTCAGTTCTCTGCCAGCCTAAGGAATCCTTTATACCAGCTAATTCTGTCTTCTAGTGGGAAGCAGGTATATCCTGTCCTCTCGGTACCTTGCAGCCTCCCTGAGCCCTGGTGGTTCACCTGTTCCTCAGTGAGACTCCCAGGCCCCTGTGTGACAGGTGAGGTCCTCCTCCCTGTGAGTATGGCTAAGCAGGGATCCACCACCTGGCTTGTGCACCTTGGGTCAAGTGTTCTGAGCTCGGGGTAGGAAGCTGTCCCCTACCGACCAGGTGAGAGTGGCAATGAAGATGGCTGTTGACTGAAGCCTGCTACAGTGAGTGACCAGGAGGCATCGGCCCAGGAGGGGTGAGCTGCTGGGTGACCAATGTCCCTGAGAGATGGGTTGCAGAAGAGCTGCAAAGCAGAGCTCCCAACCAAAAGAGGTATGTGCTTACTTTCTACACCAATATATGAGAGGCAAGTGAGCTTTCTAATTAAAATTTCAAATGTCTAGATTTTCGAGACACTGTGTGATGTTATGATTTTCTTATTGCCCCCATTATATACTTTGCCTGTTGCCCCATGTGCCTTTAGGCTTGGTGTGGCAGAACCACACATTATTGTGTGACGCTGGCCGTGAGACCCAGGGCCTCATCTTGTGCATGGAGCCACGCTCCCAGCCCCAGCCATGCCTTCTCATCCTCTCCAAGTCACTTAGCAGTAGACTTGTTAGGGACTGAAGGTCTTCAGTCCTGTGGCATCACTGAAGCTGCTGGTCATTATCGGCCATCAGCTTAAACCAAAATGCTGTCGGCTATCACTTGCTATGCATAATCTTTGCAAGTACTACTTACTAGCATTTAGCTTGTTTGTGGTCAGAAGAGAAAGTAGTATCTACTTCCATTGGGTCCATGTGGCATCTTGTGAACTATTAATCATGCTTCTCCAATCCTGATCATTTTCCTCTTACCTGTTAAACAAACCTAGTAGAAAATATTTTCACTATTCAGCCAACATGAGGTCAGGTGACAAGAAGCAGGTAGTAACATCTAGGGTGTCCTGAGAGTTTTGGTGAAGTTTTAAACTTTAATATTCTGTGCTTGGGCCTTCCAGGACACTAAAGCAGATAGGAAAGTTACAGATTTTCACAGGGCAGCCTTTGAAGGTTTTGGGTTTGCAAATCTGGAATAGGAAGCTTTTATTCTTAATATTTTTTTCTAGTCTGTCTTGAAGTGACTATAAAAAAGAGGGACTGAAACAAAAATTGGGATTGAGAGCTTCAGGTATCAAACAGAATTGAAATGTTGGGGTGATGTTTTGTAACTTTGTAGCTTCTGTACTTTTCTACCAGTAGGGAAGATAAAGTTACTGGAGGTTTGGGGGATACTTTGTATCACCACAGAATTTTCCTCCTGTTCCTAAAGTAGTTCTTTGAAGGCTGGGCTCTCTCTGCTTTGCTCATCTAAACTTATTTTTTCTAATTTGGTAAAGGAAGATTATGAAGGGCACTATTCATTCACATGTAATAAGCAGAAAAGAATTAGTTCCTAATAGCAGGAAGTGATATGAGAGAGAGAGAGAGAGAGAATGAGTGTGTGTGTGTGTGTGTGTGTGTGTGTACTTAATCTATGCTGCACGTTAACCCAACTGTAAGTGCCCCATTTCAAGTTCTGTTGTTGAAGAGAGAACTTACAATTACCTTAGGAGCATTACTAAGCTTTAAAAGGCAGACAGTGAATAATTTGGAGAGATTTATGACTGTGTCACCTAAATTTGAAATATTGAGAAAAGATTGGTATTCTCACCCCGTGAAGTCTATCTTTTTTACTTTCTCAAATGTAGCTCCAGGAATCCTGCCTTAAACAAAGCCTTTCCAGGCCAGGCATGGTCTCAGCGTAGCGAAGCCTCATGACATATAGGGTGCTGCAGGCTCCACTGTGTTTAAAAGACAGAGGTGCTAAGTGGTGGCATGTGAAATATAATCTGCCCCCTCAGAAGAAAACTTTTTGTGGGATTCCAAGTGGGAGAGTCAAGTCGATGGCAGTTTTGTTTTAAAAAGCATGCTATAACCTAATGTGTTTCTTCTTTCTTGTGTTTATATTAAAAGAACAGCTCAGAAACTATTTTAACTAAAATTTTAAAATAGAAAAAAGGCCCACCCAAAGCAATTTCTGAGTCATTCAAGTTACTGCTTCAGCAGTAAATGCTCCCCCATACCACACTGATTGGGTGTCTGAGCGCTAGAGCTGTCTTCATATTTACAGGGGGAGAAATCATACACTCTGGGGACCCATTTCCCTGCTCAGCATAGTTGGAGGCACCAGGGCCTCATCACCACGGACCCTTCAAGCCTCCCACCAGCCTGTCCTTATAGTCTTGGGAGAAGCTTTGCTTCCTGCTTCTCCAGGATTCACTGTGGTGTTGCCGAAACTCATCTCTCCTTGTTCTTTAAGGGGTGGTCTCAATGGCGCTTTAAACCCACAGCGGATCGCAGTTAGGGCAGAAATGGCTTAGAGTTAAAATATTTCCGGGAAGTGATAGAAATAGTTACACCCCATTCTTCCAGAGCAGCAAAGGAGAAAACAAACAGATCTACTACATTGCTGTATCTGAGCCCTCTGAAGGTTTACACTTCTGAGTGAAGCCCTGAGTTAGAGATAACGCATGTAACCAGGTACCATTTGACATTACTGTGTGGTTGGCCTCACAGTATGAATGAACATCACACATCTTTATTCCTCCAATGACAAACAAGAACCGTGCTCAGTAAGAAAATGCAGATTTTGTCCCTCCCTGCAATCCAAGAAACGGAGTCATAAAATCAGATCCTGACATTGTTTACAGTACTTCATTGAATGATGTTAGGAAGGAAAACAAGGATTCTTCCTTTACAATTGCCTACACCCATGGGAATAAGCAATGGCATTCTAATTTTCAGTGTATTGCCTCACCAGAGAAAATGGAAGTGTAGTTTTTACTAAAGACAAACAGCTGGAGCATAAAGTTTTCCTTTACAACACAGCAGGAGGCTGGTAATCTTTGTGCTGAGAGAGCCCAAAATAAAAAAGGGTGCTGAATAGGAGGAGCTCAGAGGAAAAGGATCCACATCTGCTCTGGGCACAGCTGGGCACAGCCGCGGTCTTGCTTTCTCCTCTGGGCATCAGAAGGCTAGGATGGTGGAGAGGAGCCCAGCGGACACCTACACCGCCACTTGATAATGCCATGCACATGGTGTGTGCCTGTGACAAGCCAGGTACTAACATCATCTCCATTTTTCAGAAGCTGAAACTGAGGCACAGAGAGTTTGCATGTCTTCCCTAAGGCGGGCTGCGGCTGAAGAGCCGGGTTTCAACCCAAGCACTTTGGCTGGGACCTGCGTTTTGTCTTCCCTTCCTCTCCCGCAGTCACCAGCAGCCTTTCTCATAGGAATGAGCCACACGGATCTTACAGATACTTGGTCAAAACCTTCAAATTCCCACTTCTCTAAACACTGAGCAGGCAGTTGTTTTCTCCAGAGACCCATATGCTCTGACATTTCCAAGATTTTCTAAATATCATGGAGCAGTGCTAGCTCCCAGGAGGGTGATTTAGTTCATTTGTACTTTTCACTTTATGAATCTGTTTTTCTCTAAATGTTTTCATACTTCCATCATTGCCGTCACTGGCAAAAATAATGTGGTGGAGAAAAGAGCCTCAACAATGAAAAGCGTTCACTTTGTCTAGCATGTGAGTCACATTATACAGATTTTTTTTTCAGTGATTTCACTCTGAAAATATCCAGGGCATTCGTCAGCCTTGCTTTATCCCTCAGGAATAATCCTCAGAGTGGTGAGCCCGAGATGGCAAGCATGGCATCTGTTCCAGCGTTTGGATACATTTCCAACAAAACAACCAGCAGCAGCAATGATCTAGCATGTATAGGCCTGGAAGGTGCTGTTGTGGAAAAAATGTCCAAGGGACCGTCTACAAATTCTCCAGGCACCTCATGTTTTTATTAGTTCACATCTGCAGTACACAATGTCCACATTCCTTTGCAGAGTTGGTGCGTGCGCATAACACATTTTAATTCTTTTTTCCATCCCCTTTCCTTCCCTGCTTTCCTGCTCCCCTCATCTCCTGACCCTCTTCCCACTTGAGATACACTAATATTTATACTTCCTATGATCTATCTTTTAGTTGACTCTTTAATTTTTGTGAGATAATCATCTCACCTAAATGTCCCAACCCACTGACTGCCTCTATTTTCAATAATAGACAATATTCCTACCAAAATGTGCATGCGCACACATATACACACACACCACACATTCCTGGGACTTTCTACAGTATGGGCACACATCCTTATTATAAGGTTATATGAATAAACTTAAAAATAGAAAGCTTTAGGAAATCATAGAATCCAAACATCATTAAACACACCAGATGCTAAAGTAACTCCAAAAGTGGCTGTGCTCCCCTCAAGACTTGGGGTGCACCTGCTCCCCCAGAACCCAACAGAGGCTTGGTCATCCGGGTCATGTCAAAAGCCAGCAGAGCTTGCCCCGTGCCTTCTTTGAAGCTGGAAGACAAAGGTGCAGACTGAGGACGCCATGATCCACGCCTTTCCCCTTTGTTCAGTGCCACTCTCTTTGCCTCTCCTTTTCTTTTTGCAGAGGAAGGCAGTTTCTCCTATATTGTGAGCTCTCCCAAGATGGTCCACCAAACTCATTCCTCATTTTCCTGCCACCCTGGCAGGCTCAGTCCTTGCAGACTCCTTCATGGGTCCATATGACCGGGCTGTGACCGATGAAACCAGTGTGACTTCAAGGCCTGAGCTCAAGAAAACCTTGCACCACTCTGCCTCTTCCTGCGCCTCCCAGCAGGACTCTGAGCTTCACTGCCTGGCTCTACCAATGGGGGAGAAAAGGGGAGACCCTCAGGCTGAGTGCATTTAACCTACGCAAATCCCAAGTCTGAAGGCCTCCTGTACTGGTTAGCCTGACCCTGCACACCAATGGCTCTACCTCTTCCTGAGGGAAGAGGCCTGGGACCTGGGATGACCCTGAGGAGAAGGGTCTCTCCCACCCCCACAGTCTACAGTGCGACGTAAAGAATATAAACAGCAGCCTGGTAAAATGTTAAGCCCCAAACATCTGGAGGTGCAGACAACTTACCCTGTGTGTTTGCATAGGAGTTATGTAACAATTTAAATGCGGTGCTGTCCTTTGGATCAGACTGAAATAGGCTTCTAAATCAGTTGAAGATTATTTTTGTGACCATGCCTTGAAGGAAACAAAACTGAATTTCTCTTAGTGCAGAGTGCAAGTACCATAAAATGAAATGACACCAAATTAATTTAGGCCAGATTAGAAATTGATCTGATTTGATTTACTGTACTTCACCCATCCACAAGTGGAACGGGATAAAATATCTTCATCCATCATTCACATGTGTGTTCCATTTATATGGGTCTGCAGTTTGGCCTGGATAAGCTGGTTTTGCGAGTCTGAGCTCTTTCATGGATGCTTGATAATGATCAAATGTGCAGTATCAAACATAAGCATTCTCTTCAAAAGCCACAGTCAGGATGGATGGGGTTTGGGAGGGAGGGATTGGAATGACTGCCCTCTGGTGTGAAAAAGTGAGGAAGTTTCACATGAGAATATCTACAATAGGTTTTCTTTTCTTTCCCTTTCTGTTTGGCTTCTGCTGTGGTAAAGATAAAGACAGAGGTAAGTATGCAAAACTGTGGTTCAGCACTCAGCAGTTGGTGATCTGCTTTCTGAAGAAACTCTAGAGAAGGTCTAGCCTACCTCATGCTCTGGATGCTGGAACTAAAAAGAAAGCCCTTTGAGGCAGGGAGGAAGGGCTTCAGCAGGCCGGTGTAGGTAGCAGATTCAGGGCGAGGTCATTGCAATATGGAAGGGACCGATGACCTGGTGTGGTCACATCAGGCACTGAAATTACAAACAAAGCTGAGGACAAGTTATTGAGGGGGACACATGCAGAAACAAGAAGCTGAGCACAGCTGCGAGACCACAGGACTGTACAATGGAGCAAGCTCAGGCTTCAGCAAGAGAAGTGTGAGCAGGGGGCGGGTTCGGGGAGACCCTCAGGCTGAGTGCATTTAACCTATGCAAATCCCAAGTCTGAAGCCCTCCTGTACTGGTTAGCCTGACCCTGCACACCTGAAGGGTGTAGGAACGCTGTGAGTTTCATAAACGGGTCGTAGAGCCCTGATGGTGTCACTCACAAAGGGCAAGTCAGAAAGGAGACCGTACCTAGCCATTGAGGAACAGGCCAGTGTTGGTGGCTACTAAAAGGAGATCTGTTCTCTATGAAGGTAGGTAGAAACTAGTGTGGTCACCACTAGCTCAATGGAAATGTTCAATGTTCAAGGACATGTTCAATGCACTCACGGGGGTGGGTATGGGGTCCTCTGTTCTCTGGTTGTGGCTGACGGGATGTCTTGATACAGCATGGCTGGGCCATCCTCAGACACAAAGCCCAAGATCAGCTTCCTTCTCTTTTCTCTTGGTCATTTCCCCTCTGTCTTCGGTTTCATTGTGCCAGAGAGTCTTTTCCTACACTCAGAATTGGAGTGAATAGTTTTGTTGTTGTTTGGGTTTTACCATCTTGCATTTCATTGCCCAAGGCATCACGTACCATAGCCCAATGTCAATATGGTGAGACAAGCTGTCCTCTTTTAGGGATAGCAATCATCCTGCCACAAGCTCCTTCTGACTCATCTGCAGTGGGCAGTCCAGGAGAACAATGATGAACTCAATTTACTCCAAATGGGGGATCTAAGGGGCCCCAGGGGTGGAGAGAAAAGATCTTGGTGCCGAAGCTAGATACCAACTCCAGGAATACTGTGCCTCAACGAGGAAAGTAAAAGGAAGACTTCTGTGCAAACTTCGGCAGAATACTTAGTAGTAACTGATACAATTTGGTTAATGAAGGAACTGCTGGTTTGCTCTCGGTAACTACAAAGAAAAACATTACTGGATCATTACACACAAGAGGAGCTCTGAACCCTAGTTTTGTGGGGTTGGGTGGGCATGACAGTGGATGGTAATAGTGAAATGTTTGGAAGGAATTATACTTCATGAACAAGGAGAACTCCACAGTCCCCCAGACGTTGACACAAGGTGATCTGAGAGTCAGTTAAGGGATTTCAGTCTCTATTTGAAAGGAGCCTTCTCTGTGTTCCTGTTGATGATGGTTGTTGTTGCTGCTGCCCCCTCTCCCTCTCCTCATCCCCTGTCTTAGTCACTTTCGTTTCCAAGACGCACTGCCTGCCTCCTGCAGTGTGAAGGGGAGCTTTATTTTTGGCTCACAGTTTCAGAAGGCTCAGTCCCTGGTTGGCCAGTTTCAAGCCGGAAGTGGCATGGTGGAAGGGTCTGGGCAGAGGAGAGCCGTTCGTGTCATGGTGGCCAAGAAGCGGAAAGAATGGACAATCTGGGGAGGAGCCTTCCAGGTCTAACCTCCCCCAGGGACCCCTCCATCCATGTCCCACCTCTTAACAGCACCTCTAGCCCTGAACTCATCTATGGCGTAATCCCCTGTGTCCAATCCCCTTCCAAATCTCCACCTCTGAACCCATGAGGCCTCTGGAGGACATTCTAAAACAAACGACAGCACCCTCCTTTCTCATAGTCTGTTCATCTCCTTCCTCCCCCTTTTGCTTCAACTTCTTCCTCCTCTCGTCTCCTTCTTCCTGATCATTCTTTTCCTCATCGCTATGTACACTGCTACTTTTTCAATTAGTTGAGTGTGCGGCCGATTCTCAAGGAGTTCTTTCCAAGGTACTTTTTAAATACTAAAAATAGTCAGCCATGTATCAATGAGGATTACACTGGGCTGTACACAATGGAAAAATCCAAAATAACAATGATATAAACACAAGAGCTCATTATTCTGCACACAAGAAGTCAGGCTTTAGAGTCCAGGCATCACTCCGTGGAGTCACTCATGACACACAGAAGGTCAGAGGACCCTGGTACAGCCGCACATCAAGTAGACAGAACTTGTGCTGCCAGGACACATTTTGTGTTATGACTCGTGGCACTCCAGATGATCTCCAAATTTAGTTCCCTTTGAATTTGCTTTTATTCGCCTTATCCTCTCCTCTTTTCTGATGTCCTTTGACTCTTTTGTTGGTTTTATCTTCTCTCTGCAGCATTCATGCAATGAAATATCCCTTTTGGTCTTATTCACAGGAAGACAGGAGGTGTCAGAAACACACAGGTCACTACCCAGAGGTGGGGCAGGTGTCTGCTCACAGCCAGGACACGGACAAGACCTTTGAGAAGCAAAAGGATTCATTGCTCAAGGCGCACAGAGGGAGACTGGATGCAAAAATTTGGATGGAATTCTCATAATTACAAGACCCAAACCAAGGGTTCCATGGACTTAAATGATTTTACAGTGCTTCAGCTTTTTCTTCTGCAAATAACAGTTGGTTATACTAATAGTACAGGCAGAGTGGAGAAAAGAATATGGGCACTGACCTGGGCTCTCCGGGATTATAGTTGGAGTGACCTCTCTGCTAGGTAAGAGTCTTGGGTAATCTGCCCCCAGAGCCTCAATTTCTACATGTGCCAGATGGAGGGAATGCTCCCCACTCGACTGAGTGGTCGCTGGTGTTACAAGGGGCTAATGTACTAAATTCTTCCATGTTAAATGGATAACTTCAAATCACAATGAAATCGAGTCATATGACAATTCACGTTTGCCAAGTTAGATGAGTTAAGCATTGATACTGGAAAATTTTAAGTAATACCTACAACAGCTTAAAATAATCCATCCTCAAAGAATGCAGTCTTTTTTACTTTTCAAAACTAAAATCTAATGTGCCAAGAATTCAGGGAGAGACTAGATGTCCACTTTATTCATTGTTGCAAGCAGGAGGAGATGGGCTCTAGGCACATGGTCAGTGCTCAGTAGACATGGAATGAATGAATGAATACGTGCATGAATGAACATACTCATGTGTGAAACAACTTCTGATTTCATATATAGTTAGCACTGCAGTAGCTGCTGCAAATCTAGATAAGGCCCAATGTTTATGAATCTCAGATTCTAAATCTAGACACGCTAATAAAATAACTGGATGATAAACCTGTGAGAAACTTTGAACAAGATGATGTGGCAGAAATGAACTCCAGGACTGCAAAGGAGTCAAAAGCAGCTATAGGTGATTTGGTCAGGGAAGTCTTGAGCACAGGGAAGAGATCTAGATTTATTGGTGAAGCTTTCTTCAGCAAGCTGCGTACATATTTATGTGACTTATGTTTTCAGAATGTTAGCTCATATTGGAAACATTTTCTTCAGCTATTAGTCACAAGTCTTACAGTCATAGAAGAAGCATCTCTCCCAAGTGCTACAAAACTTAGAAATCCTGAGACTTTAAAATCCCCAGAGAACTAACTTTGAAATTATTGTATTGGGCAATATTTTCTAAAACATGCCCCAGAGGACATAAAACAGTCACAGATTCACTCCTCATAATGGAGAGAAGAGGTTCTGATGTCAGATACCCTTGGGACCCAGGCCACAAACAATGGTGTATTGAAGTCTTGGAGAAGTCCTAAAGCAGAATAATACTACGTTTATCCTGATGTTTTCTTGAATTACTTTTTTAAATGTCATTTTATATTTAGCTTTTCCTCTGTATACTTAATAACATCAAAATATAGCTCAGAAAAACACTGTTATCATATCAAAGACAGAGCTTTGGTCCAAAAGGAAAGGAGAACAATAATCATTTGGTTATAAGATTTTAAAATTCCACATGAGATATTTATATGAACTTACTAGAAACTTAAATAAGCTTTGGGGATCATATTTGCAAATATTACTTCCCTTTACTCAACCTACTAAACCAGTAAGAGAGTGGCTGCTGCTCTGGGCTGTCAGAGGGATGTGTTTGGGTTTCTTCTATTTTTTTTTTTTAATTCATAAACATTAGCAACATCCAGACGGGTCTGCTTTTTGTTTTCTTTGTGCTGTAGCAGTTTGAGGTTTGAGGGGAGCAGGACAATATGGGAGAAACCTCCCAGGTTTGAACACCTACTTCCATTCTTCCATCCCTCACCTGTAGCGATTACATGCCAAACTCTCTTTCCCCATCTGCAAATGAGGATAGTCCCAGCCATATTCGGGGTGTTGGGGAAGTCAGGCTGATGTAAAAGGCTTGGGCATATCACGCTAGCCCTTTTTCAAGTGTTTGCTGGGGATTGTATGTGTGTCCCTCTAAAAGTCTTTTCAATTCCCCCTGCAGGTGCATTGGGTAAAACAGAATATTTGCTGCTTCTTCCTACCATTGATGACGCACAAAGTGCTGATTTATTGAATCTATCACTGAAGCATTAGAACTAGTTTCCTATTTCATAGGTGTGACATTCACTATTCTGTCCATGTTGTGTACAATATACAACATCCTCAGCCAGAACTTACCCATACACACTTTTTTACTATCACACCTAATCAAGCTAATAGGAGTCCCTACCCAGCAAAAGAGTCTCTCCCCTTAGCTCCCAAGCGTCCTGAAAGCCTCAACGCATGATGATTGAATTCCTCACATCAGCTGTGTAATGAAAAATAAAAACAATGGACCATCTCCAGCTGCTGGAACCAACATTGCAACACAGGGAAGAGCTGGCCTGCCTCTGTCTCTAGCGACGGTGCAATCTCCAGCAGACCACCCACAACCACACACCACAACATTTTGCTGTGGTAATAACAGTTTAAGTTAAGAATATCTCTTTAGCAGATTGTTTACCAAAACATATCCTCAGGCCTCAAAGAACATCCCCAAAGGACTCTAGGCCTCCTGGAACCAAGCACAGCAGCATCACACAGGGCGTGAATTCTTAGGCACTGCCCCATGAGTCAGGCCTACTATTAACCCAAAGTGGAACCAGTGGTATATTCTTTTGGTCTGATTGTTTAGTTTTCTTCTCAGTGTTGATTTTAGGGCTGTGGAATATAAAAGTGGAATCTCTCCCAGTACGCAGAGAGGGAAGTAGTACATCATGGGAAAGAGGGTGGCAGGGAATGGCATGGCATATCCTTCTCCTTGCTTGGCTTCTTGGTAGAAAATGGATGTAAGTTCTTAAGGCACTTTGTTTCATTATAATCCCAGAGGAAAAATAAACAAGGACCCAAGTAGGAAGTCCTAGACCCGATAGACCCAAGCCCGGGCCTGGGGTTCCAGTGTTGGTTCCATTGACCTATCTGCAGCAAGTCACTTTCTGAATGTTTGCTTCTCTGGTATAATTTCATACATTATTTCTAAGACACTGTCCTATGCAAATCCAGGACCTCTTTTCTGATATTTCAAGGCGTGCAGCAATCTCACTTGTTCCACTTCTTTCCTAGTTTGCTTTCTTTTAAGTCTTTTGAAAGAAGCCCACTGAGTCAGTCTCCCCTGGGCTCCTGCTACAGGGTCAGGAGAGAGTCTTGTTGGTGTGTGTGGTGTTTGCAGACAAAATTCCCCTTAATGAGTCAAACAAATCACAAAGTTGAACCTCTAGTTTTAAGTGTTCTTTTCCCACACCTGCTGCAAGCACTGGATTGGATCCTACTTCCTGGCAAAAGTTGACTTGATCAATAATTTGGGACCCTTTCACCAACTGAAAAGTGTCTCATTTTTTCATCAAGCAAAAGGATCTCCTGTGGCTTGAACAATATGCCAGCCATTACCGGAACAGTAGGAAAGGCTGAAGGCTTTGCTTTTATTACTGTGGTCTTCATGTTCCACCTGGAGTGAAAAAGGTTTCTGTAAAGGCGTAGACACTGTAGTAACACAGACAAGAAGTTGGCATGTGTTCGATGGTGTGGGACTGGAATTTCTGCAGAGGGAGGAAGTGCTGTTGGCCAAATAATTTGAGTCAATTCGTGGAAAGATTAAATGCTACGACTTGAAGAATGAGAAGAATTAGAATGTAAGGGCAGATAAAATAGCAAAGGAGGCAGGAAAATAGTGTGAGGATGCTTGGGACAGGCATAGTATTTCCCATAATCTTCTCACTTTGTGAACAAAACCCTCACAAACTGTGATTTCAAGGACAAAGCGCAATCCACTGGGTCTGTACCCAAGGCTGAGGAATTTCTCTGAAAACAAAGAAAAAGCGAATTCATATAGGAATGTGCAATTCTGCCTAATCCCGTATTAGAAAATCCGGTAATTAATTTGTCTTTTCCTTTGCAACTGCAATAATCGAGTTGATCCCAGAGGCTAAAGAACTTACAGCTTAAGAAACAGTTCCCACTGTCTGCCTTTTCTTGGCTGAGATTGAGTCACTTAGATAATGTGTTTTTTCTGGGCACATAAGTGAAGATCAGTACCTTCCTTTGGCATCATGACAGAAAGGTGGCGGGCCAAGTAAGGTCAGTCTCATGACTGTCAAGAAAGGCTGCAGTCATGGCAATTCTTTTCAAGATAGATGGGGTGCCTAAACCATCTCAGTCTTTAATTTATATATGGGAGACTTAGGATCAGAAGTTTTAGATGAATACAGCTAAGGTTGTCACAGACATGTACATATGAGCAGAGTTACATTATAATCTTATTGTCATATCCTTCTTTTAATGAAATTAAAAGGAAATTAGTTATTTTCCTCATCCCATTTTAATAACAAAATCTCTTTCTGAACCTGTAGTAAATATAAGCATGTTTTAGCAATTCATGCCTATTGAAATTCTTGTGTTCTTAGATATTAACCAGGATAAAAATTATGCAAGGAATATATATTTCCTGTGGAAATATTTTAAAAGCACAGATAAGCACAGAAAGGAAAATTCAAACCATCTATAATTCTGCCTGTAGAGAAAATTATAGCTATGTCTTTCATATACCCTTCCAATGCATTCTAACAGTATTTTTAATTTAGCAGTGGGATTTTAATCTTTCATGGTATGCTATTTCTCACTTAATATCTGTAGGCAAGTTTTTGTGTGAATGTGTATCCTTCTACAGTTTCATCTCTGACTCTGAATAGAAGAGAAGTCAGAGTTTAAACCTGTTGCAAAACATGCAACGTTTTCCCAAAACTACTGACCTCGCTGGAAAACAGTGCATGTGGCTGTAGATACACAGAAACGTGACACTCTTCCCTTATGAAAATCTGATGGTATTGTCAGCTCCTATTTTAAGCTTGGTATGGACCTAGAATAATATGAACTTAGATATATATATATAAAGGGGATACAGCACTGGAAGGCTGACCTTTGAAAAATCTTTCCCTGTATAAACAAAGTCTGGAATGCTTTAAGCCCTCTAGGCCAGTGGATTTCTTTTTTATTTATCATAACCCTGAGTCAACAAGGAATGTCTGTTTTATTTAAAAAGCAGGAAATCAAGCCCCCTCAGCCCCCTAATCCTTATGAAGGGGTGCAGCTCTGATACCCAGGCTCCTCCCCTGGGGCCCCTGGGGCTCTGGGACTGTACATCCTGGGTCTCCCCTTGCCCCACCAAATTCTTGCCTTGTTGCCCTCCTCCATCGCTCCTGCTCGGTCTGTTCTTCACTGTTCCCATGCCAACCTCATTCCCACTTCCATGTTTTTATGACACCAAGGCTTCCCGTGGAGTGGTCATCATGTCCCACTCTCCCACCCCTGCCTCAGCAGCCCCACTTCCTCAGTGCAGCCCTCCAAGTGACACCTTTACCCAGCACTCTCTGGTTCTGAATATGAGCCCTGTGGCCAAGCCACACCCTCCCTGCTCTACAGCGGTGCCTAACTAACTTTAATGACCCCTTGGGTAAAGGCTGTTTTCTCATTTCTCATGACCATGTTCATGTACTATATGTTATACCTGGGATCTGTCACTTCATGAATGGCTGGAGAGGTGCAGTGGTCTGGATAAGGGTCCTCAAGGCCCGTGTGTTAAAGGTTCCATCCCCAGCCTGAGGCACTGTTGGGAGCTGGTAGAACCTCCAGGACATGGGAGGTGGTGGGATGTCTTCAGTCATCAGGGGTAGGGATGTCCTCAGAGGAAACAGTGGGACCTCAATCTCTCTCTCTTTCTGGCCAGGAGATGGGAGATTTAGCTCAGTCACATATTTCCTGCGTGATGCACTGCCTCACCACAGTGCAAAGCCCTGAGGCTACCTTACCATGGACTGAACTCTTTGAAACCATGACCTTTTCTTTTACAAGCTGATCACCTTAGGATCTGTCACAGTGGTGGGAAGCTGGCTAATGCAAGAGGCCACACAATTCTATTTCTGCCTGGTTTTATTCTTAGTTGTTAGAAAAGCTCCATACCTTCTTAGAGCTTATTTTCAACCCTGAGATTGGAGTGAAAGTACTAATCCTTTAAGACTGTCATAAAGAGAAAGGGACTTAACATAAAGAACATAGGCCACAAACAGACTTGACAGATGACAGCCACCATCACAATGCACACCTAAGCCTGCTCCTTTTAATGCCATGAAAGGCCAAACAAATAAAAATATGATCCAGACTCTGATATTCTTATCAGTTTTTACACTTAGAAATATTTTCTAGCATTCTCAAAGACACACACACACACACACACACACACACACACACACACAGAATAAAACCATTTTATTTATTTATTGTTTTTGTTTCTGTTTTTGAGACACAATTTCACTATATAGTCCAGGATAGCCTTGAACTCACTATGTAGACTAGGCTGGCCTTGAACTTGCAGCAATCCTGTCTCAGCTTCCCAAGTGCGGGGATTACAGGTTTGCTCCACCACACCCAGCATAAAATAAGGACATCTTTTAATTTAGTGTTGTCACATTAAATTTCTTCCACAACTAGAAATAAATATCACTGTGAATATTCTAGGTCTCTCTCACCCCTGAGCTTTCTATGCTCAGGTACACATGTATTTGCACACATGTAGAACTGCACTTATGTTCTACACAGTTTAGATGAGTGTGTACATGCAGATACATGTACAAATTACACACCGCATTATACAGGACATATACAACCCAAGGATGACTTTTTGGTTGCAGGAGAAATTAAAACAGACTAACTTTAAATATAAAATGTTGGTATGAAGTAGACATCTATTACTAGGGTAAGATTTGGCCACCACATATCATAAATTTTACAACTCTAATTTCTTACATGAGATACACATACGTTTTTCTCTCACAGAAGAGAGGTCCCAGTGCTCCCAGGGTATTAGGGAACAATGTTCCTTGCCTTTTGCTTCCCATTATCAGCATAGGTCTTCTGTTTTATGGTCCAAGGTGCCCCATGAACTCCAGTCACCAAAGTTCACACAGCAGGTAGAGGAAAGGCTGATCTGTTTCCTACAAGGGGCAGAGACAGCACACACCATGTCCTTCTCATTGGGGACAATTCACTGGCACTGCCATGCACAGCCACAACACCTAAGGATAGGACAGTAATTTACACAGGCAAAAGTAAGAATTATTTTATTAAACAGAAAGGAACATGGACAGGATACTGGAGAAGGACAGGATAGGAAAGGATATTGGAGATGCTGTTACACTGTCTGTAATTTAATTACTCTTTAAGCAAAACACAGTTCCTATGGCTTTTCTGCTTTGTTCAAGTATATATGAAATATCAAGAAAAAAGTAAGTGTTGGAACTCTTAGAATGGAATCCAGGCTGGGTAAATGAGTAGTGTTAGTAGGAAACTTTAAAACTGAAGAGGTATTTCAAAGATCAGTTGGGGACAAAGGGAGGGAAAAATCCCCAATAAAATGATGAGGAATATTTCCAAACACTAAAACTTCCCAAGGGTCTGGTGTATTCTCTTCGTATAGAGTCTCAGAGTAAGAAATTCAGTTGAGTTTGGGGGATCTTGTTTCAAAATTTAAGACGTGGTGTTGTAAAAGTGGTTTTCTGTAGCTCTGAGTTGAATACAGAAGGACAGAACAAAGGAAAGGGAATGGAAAGAGAGGGAAAGGGACATAGCAGGGAGACCGTTGGTCACCTCTAGATTCTCCTGTATCTATTCTGTCTCATCCGGGGTGGATTGTGGGAATGGAGCCTGAGCCCCCAAGCACGTATGTTCCTTGCTTACATACAACTTTCTTGCTCCGTGGTGTTCTTACAACATACATGTCCAGAGCTGGAGAAAACCAAGCACCGGAGAACACTGGAGTTGAAGTCAGTGCTCAGAAAGGACACCACTGCAGATCACCAAGCACCGGCGCTTTCCGTGCTTCTTGGCCAACGCCCTTACCAAAGCCAATGTGAAGGTGAGGGAAGTGCCACTAGTGGGAAGGGAGCACGAAGGCCGGGTGGGTGACACGCGTGGGGGGCCACGCAATGCCGTGGCCGTGGGTTCTTGTACAAGCGTTTCACAGAGCTGTGTGGGACGCAAGATTTCCTGAAGCTACTGTTGTTCTGAAGACATTCTTAGGGGCTCTTAGCCTGATGACAGAACCTTAATGTGGTCATTTTGTTACTACAAAAAAGCACATGTAACACACAAAATATAGGAAGATAAAAAGTCTCAGACAATGCTGGTGGAAAATATTTGCAGTATATGCAGCAAATAGTTAATTGAATTACTATAAAAATAGCTTGCACAAATCAGCAAGAAAATGGTTGATTCACGAAAGACTGCTGAAAAATGTGTGTGAAAAAATATACAAATAGCTAATTAATGAGAGTAATGAAATAATAAAGAAGTAGCAATGAGGGAAATGAGGTATGATTGTCTTCCCTCTACAACTGTCAGAGTGTCATTAAAAATTAAAATGTGCTCTCGGGGATGGCTGGGTTGTGTTGACTGTTGAAATATTTTGAGGGACTAGTTCGAAAACACATTAAAATCTACAAAAATTTACCTCATGAATTCCACTTCTAAGGAATTTTAAAAACATAAACTTAGGTATTTGAAAAGATTTATCCCCAAGTAGTTTATTATAGTACTGTTTATGACAACAAAACAGAATCAAACCAACCCAGAAGCAACGAAATATCTGACAGATTCATGTTGGAGAAAGAAATTAATTTTAGATCCTAATCATGAACTATCTTGAAGTCAGTAGCATTTAGATTGAGTGGTAAAAGGACCAAGAATCACACATGTGAAAAAGTCCTTGCATTACTGGGTCAAGTAAGAATATTGCAAAGTGTATGATCCCATGTTGTTTGAATGACAGTGTCATATTCTGACAGTTTTTCCCTAAGTTTGAAGTTACTTCTAAACAGTTAAAAAGAACGATGTGCTTCCACCTCGAGAAGGTATTGCCTCACTCCTGTGAGAACCGCTATTACCAAACAGACAACAGGAAGAGCTGGCAAGAGTGTGGTGAAGGACCTGACACACAGCTGGGCCTGGAACAGGTGCAGTCATTGCAGCAGATGACGCAGAGCTTTCTCAGAACATTAATAATGGAACTTCATGTGGCCTAGCTAGCCCGCTTCTGGGCATACTATCAAAGGAAATAAAATTGGGGTCTTGCAGGGACACCTTCATCCCATGTTCATTGTAACTCTGATCACAGTTGCCAAGAAATGTACCTTGGAATCCACTAACAGATGAATGAAGAAAATGTTATACATGATAGAATACTACTGAGTACTGAAAAATAACATTCTGTCATTTACAACAGCATGGATGGCCATGGAGAACATTATGCTGAGTGAAATCAACCAGCTATAGAAAGACAAGTACTGTATGAGATCACTTATATGTGAAATTTAAAACACTTGAACTGGTAGACACACAT
This sequence comes from Dinomys branickii, assembly GCA_004027595.1. NCBI lineage: Eukaryota > Metazoa > Chordata > Mammalia > Rodentia > Dinomyidae > Dinomys > Dinomys branickii. Next base: position 143,796 of record PVLD010000411.1, on the reverse strand, counting down.
AATAAATTAGTGGTTACCTTAAACCGAGAGAGGGAAGAAATGGGAAAATGCGGGTTGAAGAACACACACTTTCATCACAAGTTGACTAAGTGTTGGGTATCTAGGGCACAACTTAGCGGCTGTAGTTAACAATGCTGTATTGTGCTGAGAGATGAGCATTTAAATGTTCTCAACACACACTCACACACTCACACACGCACACGTGAGATCTACAGAACGTGATGAGTATGCTGATTAGCTGGGTGGTGAGAATCACTTCAGAATGTTTACATAGATCAAATCATGGTGTTGTATATTTTACATGTATACAATTTTTATTTGTAAATTATACCTCCAAAATCCGGGCAAGGGAAGAGAATGTGTGTTAGATGTGTAGGAAAAGAGATATGGCAAACAGACGGACGCAGATAGATTGATGGATGTATAGTAGAGAGAGAGAGAGATTGATTTATGCATGAATGCTCTGCCTTCTCAGAGAAACTGGAAGCAGAGCACTCAAAGTATGAGTGGGCTGTTTGATCAATATTGATTTAAGGGAGAGAGAGAGAGAGAGAGAGAGAGAGAGAGAGAGAGAGAGAGAGAGAGAGAGAGAGAAGGAAAGGAAGAAAGGAGAATGAAGGATAGGAAGGAGAGGAAGAAGAGAGAGACACAGAGAGGCAGAGAGAGAGCCAAAATTAAATACACTGAAACTAGGCACAACGTATTCCTTTGCATGGTAAAGTTTTGTTGGTCTTCATTCTCTTTGAGCTTTTCCACATTTTTGTCTCTCTGATTTCTTTGGCAATGAGTAGGAATTTGTTATATGCATGAAAATAGGTGCTGAGAACCAGATCAGATTCGTCATTCTTCCATCTTAGGCCACTGTATTCATCTCCAGGGGCGGGAGTTGAAGGTAACAGGGCCGTGGTTTGCTAGGTAAAGTCTCAGCCCGGAAGTTCTCTCTGTGTTGTTGGAAAGTGGTCCACAGGGGCGGTGCCCACCTCAGAGCAACTGGCAGCTCTACACAGAAAGAACTTCTATGTCAGTTTTGCAATATATGCTCAAGTTCTTAAAAAATTTTTGATTGTTAAAAATTACAAACTGGTCATCTTGAACTTGAGAATCTGAAACTCTTTGAGCACTGGCATAGTACACTTTCGGAGACCAAGCCACCACCCACAAACCCAGGTTTGCACCTGGTCTTTTTTCTCTGTGTCCACCTCTCTCAGCCTCAGCCTCTTTCCCGTGAGACTCAGCATCGTGATCCCCTCGCCCAACCCACCCCTCATCCCTGCGTTCCTGGCTCCTGGAGTATTGCATTTGGAGTTGGCATCTGCCACTCTTGTTTTATATCTGAGCGTTCAGTTTCTCAGAGAATTTATAAACTAAATAGCAGGAAAACGAGTGGACTACCTGACTAATATTAAGTTAAAAACAGCTCCAAGTTAAGGACTTCCTGTTAGTCCTTGTCTGGTACTGTAACAAATACCTGAGATAATCAACTTATAAAGAAGAAAGGTTTGTTTTGCCTTCTAGGTTTGGGGGTGCGATCTTGACTGCCTGGCTCATTGCTTTGTGTCTGGGTGGGGCCGGCATTATGGATGGAGATGACATGAGCAGATCTACGAGGGAGAATAAGGAGCAGGCTGGGGTCCCACTCATCCCCTTCAAAGGCACACCCCAACATCTGAGGTCACTATCTAGTCCACACCTCTAACACTGCCCACTATTGCCCACAAGTGCTCTCTGGTCACCGCACCATCAACACAAGGGCCTTAAAGGACATTTACGATCCAAGCTCTAGCAGACTTGAAACAGAAATGAAAGCGGGAAGCACAGAGGTGACACCTTCCTACAGCAGGATGGGAAAAATGGTTTGGCTTGGGGGGACTTGGTGGTCTCTTTCAGGCTAGACCTTGAGGTGGTGCAGGTAACTGGTGAACCCAGCTGCCCGGCTCTGCAGGGGCTACCTCAACCCCTGTTTCCTCATGGTGCGAGGAAAGGCTGAGGCCGCCCATATTCAAGAGCTTATATGAGACTTACAACAGATTAATCCCTCTCGAGCACCTAGAATACTGACGGCATTCAGTGGATGTAAGTTCTTGAGAGGAAGAAGGGCAGGCTTTTTCTCACGGTAAAGTAGTGCAGGAGATTTAGAAAACTAACATAAAGAAACATAAAAAATTGACAGTCTCCCATTTGCCAACACTTGGACATAAAGTTCTCAGTTATAATCACTGTCAATATTCTGACTGATATTCAGCTCACCACTCTCTGTCTCTCTCTCCTTTCAGTAGGCATTCATATTATTTATATATACTTAAAGTCATTTCATAAAGGCAATCCCATAGCATTGAGAAATGCATAGCTTGATTTGTACTCATGATATGCATTTTTAATACGGTTAAGAATTTCTATGACCACTTATAAATGTTCCAGCATTATCTGTAAAACTACTATAAATAAGGGTAGTTTTGGTAATGTGAAGTATCAAGTATCTTTGAGTCAAAGAGAATGAAAACATTTTAAAGATGTAATATCCTACTCTCAACGTTCAAATGGTAAAATTAGGAAATGTCAGGAGATTGCGAGAAAAGCTTTTAAAGTGCTAAAAATAGTATTGAGAACATTTAGAAGTCCATGTTCCCCTTTGAGGAGGAATTTGATTACTTAATTTCATAAAATCAAGTATTAAATAACTTTTCCTCTTTTTTTACTTTGTGTATATTTATAGAAGAAGAAATAGTTGTACTTTATTCAGAGAGCTAGGAGATTCTGAGCTGCTAATTGAATACATTTATAAATTTAGCCACCTTCTAACAAACCCAAAGTGTCCCTCCAGCTCTGAGAGGGAGAGTGACATCACCCCTACAGGGAAAGTGCTTCCAGTTGTTGACCAGGGCAGAGGGTGTGGGTTTGGGTCTGTGTGTAGTCCAGGAACTAGGTGCAGTGAGGGCTTGGGCCTTGTACATTTGTGTCCTAAGACCTTTCTAATTTAATTTAATTTTTATTTAGAGACATGCTCTCACTAAGTTACTAAATTGTCCAGGTTATGTTCAAACTTGCAGTCTTCCTGCCTCAGCTTCCCAGAGTGCTGGGATTATAGATGTGTGCCACCACACTGGCTATCATTTCTTCATTGAGACCTAAGCCCGAGGTTAGGTGAAATCTATGTTTGGTACCAGAGTGTGAACCCTGGGCCTTATGCATACTAAGCAAGTGCTCTACCACAGAGTTAAATCTCTAGGAGCCTCTCCTATTTTTAAAATTTTTTTCTTCCTTTTGAGCTTACTAGGACATGTGTGTAGTACATAATGTCTATATTCCTTGTGGGAAGTTGGCACAGGCACGTAACACAACTTAATTCCTTTTTTCATCCCCTTTCTCTGCTCTCTCTCTCTCCACCCATCTCTTGATCTCCTTCTCTTTCTGTGCATGTTCACAGTACACAATGCTTACATTGTTTGTGTGGAGTTGTTGCATGTCCATAACACATCTTAACTTCCTTTTTCCAGCCTTTATCCCTCTCCCCCTCCGTCTGTTGATACCCTTTCTGCTGTGAACAATCTAGCTCCCTAGTTTCTATTTTAGAGAAAGAAAATATATTTTAAAAGATATGGTATTTACACACAGTAGAATGCTACTCCACCATAAAGATAAATGAATCATCTGTAGGAAAATGCATGCATGCCCATCACGTCAAGGGCAGTGAATAAACTCTTCCACTTTTAAGGTGCTGAGTCCAGTAGCCAAGTACTTCCTTATCACTGAACCACAGATCTCATGTGTCCCAGTGGATGGACATGTGAGATGGATGGATGGATGATGTGAGATGGACCCACATGGGGTGGATCAATCCACTCCCCTCAGACAGAAGGAAGAAGGTCAAACATGAGGGGCTACTCTCCAAACCTCTCTAGTCTAAGCAATTTTCCTGATCAAATAACAAATGTTCTGGCAGTAAAATCATTAAAACAGACAAGAGGGACACATATCTCTTGGACATTAGCTCTACCAAAAAGGTGCAGGTTTTACAGGGCCAAAATGTAAATTAATTTGATTTCTGGCATCAAGTCCTACCACTTCACCAGTTCTGTAACTTGAGGCAAATTAACCTTTGGATGTCTCATAGAGTCCTGGTGAATTTTGTTAGAACTCGGGGATTTGCCCTCTGTAAGACAAATAGTTACGTGTGTTTTCTCTCACCCTGTAGCTTGTGCTGTCTTCTCGCCTTTGGGTATTACTAAAATGCTGACTTTTTTTTCATTTAATTGTATTTCAAAAGTCTTGAATGCTCTCTTTATTCTGTGTGCGTGTGCGTTGTTTGTGCTATTTTTAAAACACCTGTGGTTGGAGTCGGTTAATTTTTTTTTCTTTCTCCTAATCTAATCTGCTAAGCCTTGCAACTGTATTTTTATTAGAGAGATTCTGTCCCAGCTGTGCAGAGAGGGTGGCAGATGTTGGGGTGTTTTGTTTCTCTTTCTATACAGTTGTCCCAGGTCTTGAATCTTACAAGGTTCTAGCCTCTGTTCCTGATTTGCAGGACTCCCCCATAGTCACTGACCTCCAAAGGCAGCTATACATTTGTTACTTTGGTTTTTCTTTGTGGAAGAAGCTTATGCTGGGTACCTTTGTTCTGCCATTTTGAATGCACCCATTGCAATCTTGCTTCTTCCAGAGAGTTGACTTGTATTCACTTTTCCTGTCTTTATTCCAGAGATCTGGAATAGTTGTAACTGTCATTGACCTAGTAGGGGAAGAACGAGCTGCACGCTGGGAGGGTGCTTTGCAGTCCGGTCCAAACTCCCTCCTGAGATAGGTCCTACAGTCTCTTTCTGAAGGTTTTTCGTAAACTGGAAACTTCCAGTGCACAAGGCAACCCACTGTTGGATGATTATCATTTTAAATACCCCTTTCATGTCAAAATGGTATCTTTTATCTTGTCTCTCTGTGGCACTTTCCCTGCCTCCAACCTCCTCCATCGCCACTGGGTAGTCAGATGCTGTCTTTACCATATTGCATCTCTCTAAAGCCAGAGGAGAGCTACTGCCTGACTCTGGTTTCTCTAAAGAAGCCCAAACTGAAGATGTCCATTTTCCCCTAATTACTCCTTGCATAACTTAACTTCTAGACTTCTCTATTTGGTTTCCTAGCAGCAAACACATTCTAGTTTATTACTGTCTCTCATAAAATGTGGCTTGTGTTCCAGATGGGGCCTGACCCATGCAGCATCCTGGAGGCTTGGTTTCCAATGATCGCTTAGGGTTTTGTCTTGTTTTGTTTTCTAGCCGCTGTGTCATGATCTTGGCTCACACTGAGCCTGACTTCAATAAAACCCCTGCATCTTTTCACAAGACTCCTGCCAAGCCACAGCTCCTCCTTCAGTGCTTGTGGAATTGATAGTTTTAAAAATAATGTTCATTTTTTCTCTTATCACCCAAGCAGAGCGTAGTAATTGTAGGAAATCTTAAAGATGCAATTAGGTACATGTTTTTTTAAAAACATCAGCAACGGTCCAACTATCTAGCATGACTTAAAGCTGATCAGAGCTTATCGGGGGAGCAAACTCAGATTCCAACAGGGACCATGTAGATGTGATAGGTTGAAGAATACGGGTTGGGAGGAAACAGAGGGCCTCAGAGCGCCAAGTGCCCCCTGCATGACCATCATTAGTCAGCTCCTGGTTCCCTCATACTCTGTAGAAATGAGGCTCCCAAAAAACTAGAGACAAATATTGCAAATACTAAAAGAGACTTCATACATGCAGAATTTCATGGATTTCCTTATTAAGCATTGGCATCTTATTTGTGTTGGCCAAAGAAGTCAAGTCTTTGGGTCTTCTTGGGCCCTTGGCCTGACGCTATGTGATCCCTTTGTGGTAAACATACCCACTTTCCCTTTCTCCTTTTCTCCGTCTCTCAATAAAGGGTGGCCTGATGTGCTCTGTATTACAGGACAGCTGGCAGGGACTCGTGTCCAGCTGAGTTACCCCGAGGTATCTCTGCGGAGAGCTGCTCCTGTGATCTCTGTCCTGCCCATCTCTCCTGCTCCTCACTCTGCCCCTGTCCCCCACAGAGATTTCTCTTCCCGCAGGGCCTTGCTGGGGGAGGGCTCTGCCTCAGCTTCTCACACCTATCACCCCAAGCCCAGCATTTCCAAAAAGGTTTGGCCCAGCACCCCTCTCTTGGCTGTGCACCCCACACTCGTACTGTGGAAAAGCTCAGCCCCTAGAGTGTGAAGGACTTGAGTTCACACCCAGCTTTGCACATCGCCAGCTGTGTAGCTCTGCGGAAAATTACTTTGACCTCTCTGATAACTTACTTTTCATAGCAGGACAATTGGGAAAAATGATTCCTTGAACAACAGATTAGACGATTAATAATAAGATACATGAAATACCTTAGGAAACTGCAGATGGGTAGAAATACTGGTGATTTTAATCAAAACTGGCCGCTTGCATCCATTCTCCCCAACTGGATTGGGAAACAGTAGCTATTTAAAATACCCACTGAATAAATGAATATGGAAAAGAATGAGTAAATGAAAGTGATGAGCAGGCTGGAGGACCCAAGTTCTTCTTTTTTTTTCTTCCATTTCAATGTATTATGTGCAGTTTAAAGTGAAAGTTAAAACCTACAACCCACAGAAGTTTTAACTACAGTACTGACCGATTTTTTAAAAACTGAATGACCATTTACATATATTCTTCATCTTTAATTTTTGCATCCTTTTCTACAGAGGTACTATTAACACACAATTCTGACTCCTTACAAACCTCTCCAAGCTATGATTAACAGCGAGGGCCATAGAGAGACTCCCACCTGGGAGAGAAGCAGAGCTCAACCCTGGGAACTTTCCTAGCTGACCCTATCTCGTTCCAAAGAAATGTTGGCAATGAAACAAGAATCTTTTCAGAGTGGTGCTGGTTTTAATGATTAATTATTTAAGAGCTCACGTATTCTGTGATTTTTCAAATATGTGGGAAGCAGAATTCTCAGCTCAGCCTTCTGGGAAATGTTTTCTCTTGCTAGGGATTTGCCCCTGAGCTGTCCAGCGGCGGACCTTTTCCTGAATGCACATCATAGTGCCAGCCACTGGGCAGGCACCCACGCTGCCCTGAGGACAGGAAGGCCACAGGGTCTGCCAAGTGTTATCCATACTCCGAGAGTGCTGCTGCTTCGGACGGGCTTTCAGTCTGCGTCTGCCTCATGTTCTGTGGCAAACTGCCGTCCCAGCACAAGATGCTGTGGGATCAGAATATGCAGTAAATGTTTAAATTTTAAAGATGCATTACAGTAAAAGACACACTGCCATCAACTTCCCTCAAAACACTTCTCTTTTACTTCACACAAACTCGCCTCATCCTTCTTGCCACTTTCTGAAGCAGTTCTGGAAATGCTCTTTCGTGAGTGTCTTTATGAGTTGTGATAAAAAGTACAGCGCATGCTGCTGCTGAGCACCAGCCGGTGGAAAATCAGGCTCCAAAAACACGGCAGCATGTCCCTATCCACTTTACTCACTGGATCTGGCACTGTGTGACTGCCAGCTCTTCCCCAAAGTCAAAATAACTATGAACGAGAAACATTTTGAATCCATTAGGGCATCAAGGCAGCCAGGACAGTGCAACCACAGACACTCAGGAAAGAGGGCTCCAGAGCTGCTATAGAAAAGGGCACGAGGAGCTGGGGATATAGCTCAGTGGAATAAGCGCCTGCCTAGTAAGCGCAGGGTCCTGAGTTCAATCCCCAGTACCGCCAAAAAAAAAAAAAAAAAAGGGCACGAATGCTAAGTGTGGCTGATGCAAGAGGCAGGATTGTGTGTGGGTGGGATTTATGGAAACGTGTCTTTTACTGTCATAGGTTTTTCCCACATATAGATACTCACCATATTTTCTGATCACACCTCACTTCTGTACATTTATCAAAACTAAAAGCTTAACAGCTCCGAATTAGCTAAACTTTAGACTTCATTCAGCTATCACCAGATTTCCCACCAATTGCCTTGTCTCTTTCAGTATCCATTTAGAATACCACATTGCGCTCAGGACGCACAGCATTTCATTTTGAAACTCCTTCATTACGGTCCACAGCTATCTGCCACAGAGAACGAATCACTTACACACAGACAGTTTTTGTGCATAATAGTAATAATCTCCGAATAGCATTCCCCAGGCTCTATCTATGTGCCAGGTTCCATTCTCAGTGGCTTACATTTATTACCCATTCTATCTTCACACAAAAAAACTGTAAATAAGGACTGTTATTAGCCCCATTTTGTATGCTTAGCTAGTAAGAGGCAGGATTAAAGGCTTGGGCAGTCGGAGTGCCATGTTATATGTAAACGTGATGTTTGAGGATAAGCTGCCAAGATGTGACAGGATTACGAGGTGGCTGGTTTTACTAATACGTTACAGTGAAAGATAAGAGTAGAAGCAGGGCTTTCCCTTCTGGCCTTCTGTTTTTTAGGGGTGGTTGCTTTTCCCATCCCTCTGTTATAAATGGAAGAAGGGGAGCCTAACTTCAGCCAAGACAGAAATGAAGGTCCTGATGTCTCTTTTCAAGTTCCTTTTCCACCTCCCGTACTATGGGGATCCGTCCCAGCCAGGGACATAAGTGATAAATGAATGTGCGTGGTCACTGTCTTTCCCTGTTGCCATCTATGCCTGAGGCGCTCATGCAAGAAGAGCAGAGATGTTGAAAGAATGAATGAAGGCAGACTGGCAAGGACACCCCGGGCTTGAGTGGCAGGCTGGTGGCTCTGACACTGGATATTCTAAATGCGTCCCGGTCACAGCCACTGGGCTCAGTGAACTCACAATGGGGAGACTAATACAACATTGAACAGCAACAAAAGAAATTATAAAACTCCACAAACTCAACTATTACCCTTTGAACTTACAAGTTTTCTGTTTCCTGTTTCCTCTTTCTCTTCAACTCAGTAGTCTACAGAACCATTGTCCATTTGAAAATTCCTGTCAAGCACAGGCTCATGGACGTGCAGGTAAGCCAGTGCCTGGAAAGTACTGCGCAACAGGTCCACATTTTTAAAAACTATGTCTCAGTGAGTCCATATTTCAGTGAGTTCAGTGAGCTATCACCTAACTGAAGTTTGGTTTTTAGGTAAGTAAGAATTCAATTAAATTTATAAGGATTAAAACTGTAACTTATCAGCTTTTGTTCTTCCTAGTACATCTTGGGGCCTGATATGCAATGAAGTTTCAGTTTTTCATTGTCTAATATGGAAAAGGCCAACTGGCAAATCTTCTGACCAGGGAGTAGAGAGGAGTATTTTTATCAAATTCTGGAATGTAAGATCTAGAAGAGACTGTGGTAGCTCATATAATCCACCCCTCTTCCTCAACAGATTACAAATGAGGAAACAGAGGCCCAGAGAAATTGATCTGATGACACAGGACTGATCACTTAAGGGCCAAGGGAAATTCAATGTTTGAGTCTCTATTTTCCACCTTATCAGCTGCAATTTGATTTATAACCTTTATCCCATATTCTTCCCCAAACTGTTATGCTGGGTATAGTAGGGAAGGTGGTTACAGTCATCTTCAAGTTAAAACCATAGACTGAGTAATGTGTCCAGATCTGAGGAAGAGGCTCTCAGAGGTTAGGGTAGAAGCACTTTTGGTCTTCTACTTATGTTATCAATAATAATGTTGTTTGCAGTTCTAAAGGTCTGGGAAGCTCTAGGCTACATAACAAAGGGAGAAAAGGTTTCATTTGGCTGGGGTTTGCTGAGCAGCAGCTTTGCCTTTCTACCAAGTGGCACTCACCACATATATGGTATATGTGTGGCCGTGTGTGTGTGTGTGTGTGTGTGTGTGTGCGTGTGTGTGTGTGTGTGTGTGTGTGTGTGTGTGTGTGTTGGGGAAGGAGGAACTCCTGATTGGACACAGTCCCATCCCACTGAGACATTATGATGCTTGCTCTCATAATCATGTAGAGTGGTAGCCACATTTCCCGTGAACATCCATGTAGGCCATCTGAAATGCTATTTCAGAGTGTTCTAAATCAGTTTTGTGTCTTGGCAGAGGACTGGAACCCTCTTTTCTAATATTACCTCTGTGGGAAAGTGTTTCCAAGCTCTAAGCAACTCAACTTACAAAAGCAGTTTTGGAATATGACCCACTTCTATGGTGAGGGTTGTTTGTCAAGGGGAGGAGGAGATACTTTGCATGTGCAGCTTGGTGGAACCAACTCCAGGCAGTTCTTACACTGATTTTATATTTTTGAAAAATCATATATAATGTGTGTAAACTCTGAAGCACATTCTGGCTTTCATCCAGAAATTCTGGCTAAGCAGTTCCCCTATGAGGTAGGATTTAGAATCATGAGAACCCTGTGCCCAAGGATGATTTCAACTGACGCCTCATGGGGTCATCTGAAAATGTGAAGGTCAATGAAAGCAGACAGTACAGGTATGCAGGACCAGTAGGTTGGTCACAACTTTTACTTAAAGTCAGGTTCTTAATTTTACTCTTACTTTTTAAAATACAGATTCCCAGACCCCACTGCTGGAGATTCTATTCAGCTGGCAAAGGATAGGATTCTGTAATCTGCATTTTCTAAAGCTCTTCCAAAAATGCTCATCAGGTGATCTCTGAGTCATGGTAGTTATTGATTCGCCAATCAATTCAGTCAATTACTCATTATTTCCTCATATTCTGAAGTTTGTTCATTGCAATGTAGGAAGTAGGCACTAGGAACAAGAAGAATCCACACTTCGCAGAGAAGAAAGGGGTTTGGCAGGTGCTGATTTTGTCTGGTGGGAGCTGGGGGCTTGGACTCAGGAAAGGCTTTCCAGAAGTATATTCCAGAGGAGAGCAGCTGAGCCCTTGCATCTCCAGAGATACCAGGGTCAAAGCCAACTCTACCCCTTGCCAGTGGGGCCCTCTGCCAAGGTGCCTGAAATTTCTATGTCTCAATTTTCTCATCAGTAGAGTGGTGCAATCTGAGGACCTCCCTGCGAGGGCTGCAGTGCAGGTTAAATGTGGTGTTGTACAAAACATGCTTAGAATGGTGGTCTCAAAAGATAGATGTGTCAGAATCTCCTTAAAGTCCTTTTCCAATAAGCTTTCTTGAGCCCACCTCCACCTCAGACACGTTTCTGAGTTAATCCATCTGGAATAGGCCCAAGAATCTGCATCTCCAAACATTTGGCAGGCAACTTCAGCCAAGTCATGAAGACCTAAGAGCAGGAGGAAGCTCCAGGATAGGGGACACTTAAGAGGGGACAGGATGGCCTATGGTGTCCTATTCAAGTGTCCCAGAGAATTTAGTATCCACCATTAACACCTTTGCTCAAATTAGTTCAACAGAGCCCTTATCAAACCTCAGGGAGTCTGACTCCTACCAGGCAAATTTTGATGGCCCCCATAAACTGTTGCTCCTTTTTTGGAAATCAACCCAACCAATGAGTCATGGGCATCCATGGGCACTTGGTCATGCCAACCTGTGGATAGATCCACCTCGCTATAGGACCTATGGCTCTTGGAATCACCCGTCAGCACTTGTGTGCTTGTACTGCCAATCCCCAAATGCTTCCCTCAGACTTGAAATATAATAACATTGGAAAGCTCATAATGCCCTATCTATCTCTCTCTCTCTCTATCTATTTATCTATCCAACGTTCCACACTATAAATGACAAAATAGTTTTACAGTATACATATTTCCATTCTATGGAGAGTCAAAGGACCATTGAAAACGAACACAAGCCATCCATATGTTTGTGTTTTGTGACTTCTTTTTCCCCTTTTGGGGAGACCGAACAATGCACAATGCACAGTTTAGTAGGCAGTTTCCGTACCAGAGCCCCACGCACACTCCTGCTCTGGAAAAGAGTCAGACCAGCTCAGCTGCCCTGTGGCTGTCCCCGTGGGTACTGGCACTGCCAAGACTTTAACTGTAACTCTGCGTGCTGTGAACGCTGCAGGACCAGGTCAGATCCGGCGGAGCGCTGTGGCTTTCATCTTGGCATGGGGAACAGGGGCTGCTGGGAAGGTAGGGGAGACTATTTTGGGCATGGCATGCAGTGACAAATGGAAACAGGGAAAGCAGAGACAGACAGTGTTCCTCTGCCATCTGAGCAATAATATGGTGCCTCATGCTGGAAGGAAGAGGGAGGTTCCATGCTGGGAAACTGCTCTTATGCTGATCAAAACAGCAGGAGGAAGAGGAGACTGGGGTGTAGAGAAAATGCTCTCGTAGGTACGATTTACGGACAGAAAATGCACTGAAAGACTTCTTGTTTGTTTACCATAAATAGCAAAATGCAAAATAGCTTTAGTCTTTGTTCATTTATCTTGTCTTACAGATACTAAGATTTATTAACTTGCTCAAGCTAAAAAGCTTCTACTTTGTATAGCATCACTATGGAGCAAAGGGCTGCTTCCTGGAACTCTCCCCAGATCACTGAAGGCAAGTCCAAATCCCCCAGCGCAGTTCCTTCTGTCCTCTTACAGTGATGGCCCTCCCTCCCACAGTGTGCTGTCTCTTCTCTGAAGGAGGGAAAAACCTAGCTCAGTGGGCTCCAGCCTCTGGCCAGTGGACACTGCAGATTCCTTGAGATTTACATATGCAGCCTTTTCTTCTTGACCTTAGTGTTTTTCAGGGAGTTTATCTGCTCTTGAGGTTTTCTTTTTTGTTTTGGAGGGAGGCTGTTTTTGTTTTTACTTATCCTTCCCGGGAAAGTCTCCAGAGCAGTTGAAAGCAAATAAAAGCTCTAAAAATCACCCACCCTATGCCCTGTTTCGGTGGTCCTGCCTCAGCTCAATGTTTGAGAAGTGTTTCTTCCTTCGTTTCTAGTTTCACAGGAAATAGGGAAAACCTGGGAATTAATACACACGGTAGTCTCCACGCTCGGTCCAGATATCTACTCTGCTCCAGCTTTTTTAAAACTTTAAATCCAGCTTCTATTTATTTATTTATTTTTATAATTAAAACACAGACTGCCACATGAAGAAAAACACGCGCGTTTTCCCTGTTAGTCTAAACGTGTGTGAGCTCTCACACAGCTTCTCTTTGGTAGTACAGGTGTCACCAGGCAGACAGGCCCCATGCAGAGAGGACAACAGTTATGGGATGGAACCGGGAAGCCTGAACTTGCACTATGCATTTTCCACAGGCTTGCACTGTGACCTGGGGAAAGCTGTATTCTTTAAACCTAAAATCTCTATCAATAATTAAACATTTATTAAAAACCTACTCCTCGTTGGGTAGACAGGGACATTGCTAGCAACACCTCTCCTGTGGGTTTTTAAATGATACAATGTAGCAAGCATTATGCAGGTACTTGAAAAACAGTGTCAGGGAGTGGGGAGGAAGAAGATCTGTCCCATCCTGCATGCTTGCAGAAAGGCAAATCTGTGAGGAAATATTCCTCTCAAAAGTATATGCTCTGTAAAAGCAAAGGCCATGTCTTAGGTGTCGCTGTACTCCTAGCACCTGTAGCAACTCAACAGTGTTGGGTCATAACAACACGAAAACCATAAAAATAATTAAAGAGTAGTGGCTGCCAGAGGCCAGTGTGAGGTGTGAGAGATAAAGGGGTGGACTGTGGAGGAGGATTATCAGGTTAATGAAACTGTTCTGCGTTATGCTATAATGGTGGATACAATGTCATCACACACTTGGCAAAACTCACTGACGGCACAACACCAAGTGAACCCTAATTAAACTACAGACTTTGGTTAATATGCTTTTGGGTAATAGTATGTGTTCATGGAGGTTCATGCATCAAAATGTAGGACTTTCATTGGAAAGGACGCTGTGTGTATGCAGAGGAACTGGTGCATGGGAACTCTACACTGCCTGATGAAATCTTTCTGTGAGCCTAAAGTTGCTCTAGAAAAACCGGAGTTATTTTTCAGCTAGGCATGGGACATAAAGAGACCCATCTCTAAAAGAAGATATTGAAGTGTTTAATAAATATATGAAAAATTAACCCATTTCATTAGTCATTAGAGAAATTCAAATAAAAACTGCAATGAGAAATCACTTTATATCACTAAAAGGATAGAAAAGAAAGAAAGAAAAAAAACAAGTTTAAGGGCCAGGGATATAGCTCAGTGGCACAGTGTCTGCCTAGCAAGTGAGGGGTTCTGAGTTTGATTCCTGGCTCAAAAAAAAAAAAAAAAAACCCAGAAAAGCAAAACAAAACAACAACAAAAAAAACAAGTGTTGTTGATGATAGGGAGAAATCAGAATCCTCTTCCATTGCTGGTGAGAAAGTAAAAGGTTAGGGAAAAAAGTTTGGCTATTCTTCAAAAGATTACATAGGGAATTACCATACTACCCAGCACTTCTGATCAAAGTATATGGCTAAGAGAATTTCAACACATATCCAAAAAATAAACTTATACATGCATGTCCATAGCAGCATCAGTTCTAATAGCCAAAGTCCATCAACTAATGAGTATGTAAACAAAATATGGTTACTTATGCAACGAGACATTATTCAACCATAAAAAGACCATATGCTGATGATGTGCTACAACATAGAGGTCATATATTGTATCGATTAATTTATCAGCAATGTCCAGGACAAGTAAAGCCAGAGACAGAAATCAAAATAGTGGTTGCCAAGGAACTGGGGTAAAATGAGGGATGGAAATGTCTATGTAATGGGGATACGGTTTCCTTTGGAGGTGATAAGAATTTTCTACAATTAGACAACAGTGATTATATGTGTAATATCATGTATGTACCAAAGCCCCACTGGATGATTAAACAATTGAAGTGGCAATTTTTACCTTGTGTGAATTCTCCCGCAATTTAAAATTGTTTTGAATGTTCAAACCAGGTAAGGATATGAGAAAATACTCACTCATAAAAGTACAGTGATATTCACTCTGTGCATAATAATTCAGGTTCATTAAAAATGAGCTAGCTGTGTATAGAGATAATCGCAGAGACATGTAACCCATATAAAGGCAAGTTACCTTAGGAGCTGGTCTCAGTGAAGTGCTACCAACAAGAGTAAAAGCAAAACACAGTAATCTAGTCTCAAAATAATATGAAAGTATCTTTAACCTCTTAGGGTAATCCCTTAACAAGTGAAAGAAGTTTACCTCCACCCTGTCATATGCAATGACTGACCATGGTCTAAGCTAGTGAGAGTCCAGATCCAGTCTGTCTGGGTTGAGTTTAGCTTTTCTAAACATTCCTCTGGGCAAGTCATTTCTTTATTTATTCATTTATTTTTTGCTTTGTTTTCCATCAGCTAATTATAGTACCTATGCTACCTACCAGGGCTGTTGATAATTACCTAAGTTGGCGGAGCTTGGCATACCCTAAGACCTCAATAAATGTTAGCAAACAAAGCCCATCATCTCATTCCCCACCACCCTTAACACCTGGCATCTGTTGACCTTCTTCTTCCTTCTGCCCCCAAACCCTACCTGTAAGCTCCATGGACTCCCCTGTCTGCTTCTGTTACTGTGTAGTGTATGTGGCTAGCAGCTTTTGCTTTTTCCAAGACAAACACAGGAAGGCCACTGTGGGTCCCCCACTTCCCCCCTCTGTCTTCCATCTCCACAGGAGCTCAGTACTCAGAATTTCCTTTGGCAGGAAAAGGTGGAATCACTGGCTGTGTGAACTCACAGGGCCCTTAGCAGGGTGAACACAGCCCAGGCGAGGTGGGAAGTGGCCATATTCCTTTTGCAGCAGCTGATGTCACAAGCATCACTGTGTACCCAGCACTTCGCTAAGGATTCCATACATCATCTCATTCAAATTTTGTGTTTCCTCACATTTTCAAAAATGCCCACAATGAGTATGTTACATCTATAACCAGAACATTTTATCTTCTATACGTATGTAGTCACAAAATAGAAGCTCTGTTAAGATGAAAGTCAAATTGTTGAAGATTGTAGGAACTACTGTAGTAGTTTTTGTTTTATTTTGCTTTGTTTTTGAGATATGGTCTTATCAGATAGTTTAGGCTGGTCTTGAACTCACTATGTGGTACAGACTGACATCCAACTTATGGTAATCTTACTGCCTCAGCCTCCTGGGTGCTGGTATTACAGGCATGTGCCACCACACCAGGCTTTATGTTGTTTAAAGTGTGGAAGATGTTTCATCTGGAAAGATAAGGCTTGTCATAATCAGACAGTAGCTATATTTGGCTTTCTGAAAGACAGTGGGAAGAGGACTTGAACTTGGTTATAGGCCATCTCAAAAGGTGAGTTCCAATCAATTCGAGAAAAATCCTAGGGAAGGAAGTTTTTGCTCCATACAATAATGTTTCAAAAATTTGTTTCCAAATGGAAATTCATCTAAATCAACAAGTATGTTGATTTGTTTGTCCCGAGGAAGGCTGGAGAAGTCTAAGGTCATTTTTAACTCCGAAAAATGTTTATTTGACACTGTGTTTATAACAATGCAGGCCAATCAGTAGAATCAAGAGGGGTGGGTGTGTGCGTGCGTGTGTGCGTGTGTGTGTGTGTGTGTGTGTGTGTGTGCATGCACGTGTGTGTGTGTGTGTGTGTGTGTGTGTGTGTGTGTGTGTGTGTATGTGTGTGTATGGGTGTGTGTTGTCTGGGTAAGTGAGGAGTAACATGCTTATGAGTTGCCTGGGTGCAATGCTAATCTTGTTATTAAGTAACAGGGAGGACTGAAGCTGAGAGGTCTGTTTACACAGCAATTAGGGAGATGACAGGCATCGCATGGTTAGGGCTGCTGTCCCAGCTCAGGTGAGTCGCACCGCACCCTCCCTGGCGGCTCCCTACCAGGGTTGCTTGCATAATTCCTTCCCTGCCCGAGGCTCTGCCTCGCGTTGGGAGCTGGGCTTCCTGATCCTCGGTCCTTTTCCCAACAGAGCCTCTGCTGGTTTACTTTCTCCGGCACAAATCTTTCCGGATTGCTTTGCCTCGGTCCCAGCCGCCCCGTGTCGCTGGCTGTCACAGAGTCCTCGTCGCCCAGCGAGTGCTCTGCGGGTCTAGGGCTCCTCATCTCCGGTGCACGGTGCGTCCCTCGGTAGGTGCCCGGATCCCTGCTGCCTTCACCCCGACCCCGACCCTGACCCCGACCCCAACCCCGGGAAGCCCAATGGGGCTGGGGCTGGTTGGAGCAGTCCGGGAGGCGTTGGGGGCGCGCGGGGGCGGTGTCTCCACCACTGTCTCCACCGTCTGCACCTCGCGCGGCCTCCGAGTCGCTGCGTCCGCGCGCTCCAGGGCGGGCGGGTGGAGCGGCCACCGCGGACCCCTGAGAGCGCAAAGGGGAGGAGGCCAGGACCCTCGGACTCCGCCCAGGCCCTGCCCGATCGCTGGGCCCCCGGGACACCCAGGTGAAGGCACAGCTGACCCGCACGCGGGTCGGTGGCGGTAACTGGCGGAGCCGCGCGCTAGGTCTGGGGTCCCGGGGCCGCGGGTGGGGTCCCGTGCCGAGGTCCCCTGGGACGCCTCGGGCCGCCCTACAGGGGGCGCAGCTTTCCGGAGCCCTCGCCTTGCCTCCCCTTTCAGGCTGGTCTTGCGTCCCCCTGGCGCCTGCAGGTGCGGGGGACCCGGATGGGCTCGGATAGCAGGGTATAGTGCGCACTTGGGGACTCCACCCCTGGCTTCCGCCCCTGATCAGGGTTCGGGTACCTAAAAATTACCCAGGCTGAAGGCAGGCGGTGGGCGTTGCATGGGTGCGGGGGCCTGGGCGCCTTGTACTCCGCCTACCAAGGGGTCTGGGTATTATTCCAGCTTCGGATTTATTTCGGGTACACTGTCTTTCCATTGCCCACGGATGCAACGGACTGTGGCTGGGACACATCCCTGTAACTTGCAGGGAGGAGACAAGAGTCCAAGGGCGTCTAATGAGTGCATTGCCAGGCTGCGGGGTTGTCTTTGTAGTGGGAAAAACATTTTCTGGGCTCCTTTGCGTTAAATAGCCCCTCTTACTTCCCATGCCTGGAGATGAGAGGCTAGCACAACCTTTGGCCCCACTTTGTCCCCTCTAGCCAGGACCGCACCCGGGCAGGCTGAGGCTTCAGAAAAGTGGGGCGCTGGTCCTGGGCACCTCAGCCCTTACACCTGCACCACCCTCAGTGACACTGACTTCGAAATGCAGGGCAGATGTGGCGCAGGCGCAGGGTGACACTCGCCAGCCAGCCGGCCCCCTGCATCTGGTGGCACAGGGAAGATAGATGGGCACTCAGACGCTGAACGCTGGGGAGCAGGCAAATGCTGACTGGGGCAGGCAGGGAGTGGACATTTGGCTGATTTCAGCGCAGCCATTGATTTCCTCAGTCTCAGAGCTATTATATTAAGTGCGATCAGTCTTTGAGTTCAATTCATCTAAAAGGTGAGCAGCACTTTGCTTTCCAATGGGCTGCGAATCAAATCAGCAGTTATTGAACAGCTATTGCCCGAGGCCAGGCCTAGGATGGCCCTGACCTAAAGGGATAGGATTTCCAAAGCACTGAAAATACCTCAAGTGTGTATGTCCCATGGAGCCTGGGAGAGAGCACCCTTTCGCAGGGACAAGCATTTAATAGACCAAATGGGGACTGTGGGCTTCTCACCTGCAAGTCTTCATCCTACGCTTTCAAGACCCACTTGCACCATTGTTTGTACATAGTCATGCATAGTGCAGGAACTAGCATTCTCTCTATAAGACTGACTCTGGCCTCAGGGGGGTCTCATTTTCCTGTTCCTTTTCCTTTCTGTGCCATCCACTGCGCGCTGTGCAGGCCTGTGCCAGGGCTCAAAAGAACAAGGCCTATATTCCCCAGAAATCAAACTAGCGCAATAGAAGGACAAGGGAATGGAAGATAGTGATTCTGCATTTAGGACAGATAAGAACAAACAGTGGGAACCCAGGGAAGGCCTGGTGGCAGGGGTCAGGAAGAGTTTGCAGGAGGCCCGGGATTGGACTGGATCTAAGGGTATGATCAGAGTCCTCCAGAGCAGACACTGAGTGTCCCATATAGAAAGGTCACCTAGGGATCTGAGGTGCTGGTGGCAGGGATTTGGAGGCGGTTGCAGTCAGTCTGGGTCAGCCTCTGTCTAGGAGGAGGAACCCTGCAGATTTTACGGGATAATGATTTAATCGAATGCATAATTTGAAAAATGACTCTGAAGTGGTCAGCTCAGATTGGAGTGGGACAGGCCGAAAAAAAGGCACCGCAGATTTGGAGAGAGATCTACAGGAACCTCTCTGTGCAGAGGGAGAATCTGTGGTACTTGATCACCAGGTGGGCGGAGGGCTAGGGAGAAGAGTTTAGGAATTGCGAAGATTGCTCAGGCTTTTAACTGAATTAGGGTGCAAAAGAGAAAGCAAGTTTGAAAAAGATGGGGAAATTTAATTCTGAACATCTAAATGAAATCGCTTCCTACCTGGCACTATCCTTTGACTGTGCTTCCTTACCTGTGACCTTTGGAGGAGGGGCAGGTGAACTAGGGAACAGGAAGTGGTTCCTGCTTTTAGAGTGAATGTATTAACTCAGTCATTCCAACTACCAGTCCTGGCCATGTGTGAGCAATGATAGCAGTATCTAGCGTAATAATGTCTAACATTCTAGCAGTGCTTCCTACGGGCTGAGCACATAGACATTAGACTTGTCCATAGATTATTGCCTTGGTCCTGCTGCTAACCTATGCCAGAGCCTGCTGTCATTCTCACGTAACTGAAAAGGAAAGAAGGGGGAGGAGAAGGTGCTTGCGCAGGTCACTTGATTAGTAAGAGGTGCTTCAACTCGGTGTGTGAACCCAGATCTGACCAGTGCTCTGAATTGCCAATGTGACTTACATAGTAACATGAAAATAATTCCTACTTAGTCTGGAATGTGTTTTGTCCCTGTGTTTGGGTATTTGTGGCTGATGCCGTAGAAGAGAATTGGGACTGAGTCAGGAGGCCTGACACACTGTAGCTTTTGTAAGCTCACATCCTGGCTCAGGCTCTAGTTACTTTAAATCTGTGTAACTCCAGAATAAGATGTCAGCTCGATGCTCTCTAAGGAGTCTCTGTATCCTGAAATCTTGTCACCTGATTTAAGATTTTTCCTAACAGCCCCTTTGGTTTGGCTTAAGGTGATGCCTGCCTGGTTGCTTTTATAATAGGACACTAAGAGAAGGATTAACTCAAATAGCGGCTTGTTCTTAACAGCTTGTGTGAATCGGTACACAACACAGACCTGGGGCGGTTGGTGCCTGATGTTGGGGAAAACTCTGCAGGAGCCCTAAAGCAGGGAAGTCTTTGAAGTCATTCACCATGTTCTTTACTGTAGAATGTGTTACTTAAATTTAGAGCATTTCCTCATGTCTGAAAAACTGGGTAATTAATGCACATGTCATAAAGTTGTTCTGAGAATTGGAACAAAATGTAAACCAGACACTGTTTACAAATTGACCTCACTGACCATACCTAGAAAATGGGGGTCCCCACCCTTTGTCCCCAGGGTAACAGACATGGAGGAAGGGAATATACAGTATTTCTAAAGACTTTCCTACTGGGAAGGTTCCATAAAAACCATTCCTTTGTTAAGTGTCCTCTGCCCATCTTAGAAAAATGACATACTGGGGTTATAAAAACAGACAACAGGTTAAATACCTTTCAAAATCTAAATCTCTCAAACACTCATTAAAATATTGCCCTCTTATATGTAGAGAACATTGTATTCAACTGAATTTTGGATTCTTCTTTTTCTAGTCTATGAGGAGAACAAGTTGCCATAAAAAAAAAATAACTGCCTATTGTTGAGAATCCTGGATTCCATTATCATGGCGTAGACTCTGGAGGGGTTAATAACTTGCTACTCTCTGTGCACCTGTATGGATATTTGCATTTCCAATCCCCTGAGGCCTTTCCTGCCTCTGACTATGACATGCTGCTTCTGTGTTACCAAGTGCTAGGTATCGTGTGTTGTAGGGTAAATTAATTAATCTAGTTGAGAAATGAAAGAATGTCAAACTTCACTGAAATAGCTTTTTAAATATAATAAGTTATGTGACTATGGATGGTACTTTCTAGAAGTTAAGGAATGCTTCCCGAAATAGTTCCAATTTCCTCCAGTTCAGAATAGTCACAGAAATATCTTCTGTAATGGAGAAGGAAAGGGCCCCCTTTGCATATCTGATCTCCCCATGCTTAGCACATATTGAAGCAAGGAAGAAAAGACAGGGTTCCCAAGCTTTGGAAAAAAGAAATCACACATAAGAACGCATTCTCATAATTATTTTTTGGACAAAAGAATCATGTAGTTTTTGTGCTCCATGTAGCTTTCATTGCCCTTAGTTCTTGTGGAAATAACTGCTGTGTGCATTCATATGACAGTTGTGCCTGCTGCAAAGCTTTATAAATACTCTGGGACTATGGGCCGTGCCTTGAACCTCTCATACCCTGTTGGGACGCAGTGTAAAAAGCATGAAGTTGGCACGAAGAGGCTGGGATTCCAATCTCGGGGCTGTCACTTCCCAGCTATGTGACCTTGAGCTTCCCATCAACCTAATAGTCACAGGAGCTGGCGTTTCTCACATGCGGCCTCTGTGCCATGTGCTATGCTCAGCACACTACATATGTTGTCTCATTTAATCCTTACAACTCCTGGGCAGGGTATTATTGTCACTCCTCACAGAGGTGCACGCTCTGAAGGTGGGGGGTTCCTGAGTGGCAGTTATCGATCTGATCTGGGAGTGTCTGGGAGCGGAGGGATGCCTCATGGATAGGAAATACCTTTCTGTGATACACTGAGAAAACTGTGTCTCCTCATCCTATTCTTTCACACACACACACAAAAAACTGATCTCCTTTGAGGGTCGTTTATTTTGTAGTCAGTAACAAGAGCAGGCTGAGATCAGCCAGCAGGAGGCTGACAGGACCATAACGGGGATCCAGGTGGTGATGGGGAAAGAGAGAGACTTGTAGAGAATCAGGACTGGCTGGGCAGGGTTTCAGTACAGAGAAGGCAGTCAAAACCAAGGTCAAGGACGGAAAAGCCTGATGTTGGGGTGAAAAGAGAAGTCCTCACCAGAGTTTATGTCAGTTGAGCCACAGGGAGGGTACAGAGTCTACTTCTAGAGAGCGGCTCAGTCCCACAGTCCCTAGGGGCTGCTGAGTTCTGTCCACTCAGCAGGATAATGGGAACCTAACCTTTGTTTATGTTTCTTTTCTTTTCTTTTTTTTTCAGAGATCTCTTCTTCTTGCCAAGTGTGCTTCCCATAAAAATGTTAGAGAACAGAAGAAAGTAATAAAAAATTAGAATAACCCATATCACTGAGAAAATTAATGGGAACATTTCACGTATTTCTCTTCAGTCTTTTTTGTATGTGTATTTTTACACCATTGAGACTAAGACATATAGAATGTTATGTCTCATACATTTCACTGGATATTTTCAATTCCTTTCATGTCAGGTTGGTGATCTTGAGCACTGTTTCAGTAGCTGTGTTGCTTTCCCATATATAATTCACCATAATTCAGGTTCCCGCTCCCCTCCTGTTGAGCTTCATATGGTTCACAGTTGCCTCATGAACATCCTTGAGCACAATGCTTTTCCATACTTTATTTTCTTCAGATAGATTCTCAGAAATGGAAGCACGGCTCAGATAGATGGCCTTTCTTGAAGCCTTTCCCTAAATAATTGGGTTTGCTTTCCATTGCTTTTCTGGAAGTATGTGGTAATGATCATTCCCACACACAGTGCACAGTGCCCAAGAGTTTGGCTCTTCTTGCCGGATGCAATGTGCTCTTTCTGGTGAGGGTCAGTGCTCCAGGGTGTTCTGTTTCCCAGAAGCACCCCCAGCCTGGTAATGCTCATGCCCCACTCATTCAGGGAGGTTGACTTTGGGGACCTGAGGATGGGCGGGTATGGGTTCTCTTAGACTTAACCAGGTGAGTGTCTACAGAAAGTGGATTTCAGGGGCCAACCTTTTTTCCTGATGGCGGACAGAGGTCTGTGAGGATGAAGAGAACTGGCTAGGATGAAGTGTGGACCGTGCACTCTGCCTCTTTGGGCCTCTTCGTTTGGCAAAATGGTGTTCACACCCTGGAATGTGAGCATGAGTGTGGATGAGTGTTCACAGGGTTGTGTTGTTGGGCAGTTGGACAAGCTCCTCTTCCTATTGGGGTTCTTTGGGAGAGTGTCAGCCACCCACCCCTTTTGTCACCTTCCCTAAAAGTGACACCATGCAGAGTACACTGGCAGGATAAATAAGTAAAATAACCAGTTGAAACCTTCTGAAAACCACCTCAACCTAGAATTTTAATTTGATGACCAGTCAGACTACTTTTCCCAAAGAATAAGTCTTACTCACTGATAGGCCACCATGTCAATTGTTTTGATGACATTGACCAATTTATGGAGGTAAACAGAAAATTTGAATTATTTCCCCCATAAAATTATCTAACAGGCTAAATTAATATCATTTATGTTTTTATTTTGACTTCTATAACTGATAAATCCAAAAGCCTGGTAAATACCATCTGGGAAAAAAATTAGTATCCAAATTTTCCTGCTCTTTGGATGCTTAAAAATTTGTCAAGAAAGAAGTTCTTTGATTATAGATGTTAGCACATAAATTTTGCCATAGAAAGTGTCAAATTCAGATAAATTAATGCACAGTTCAAACGACATTTTATTTGCTCAAGTAAAACCTCTCAACCTTGACAAGTGAAACCCAAGTGCATTCATGAATATGTTAATTTTTTTCCTTTTGTGGGCATTAATGATATCCATTTGATCTTTTTGTGATATATAAACAACATTTATAAAAATAAAAGTTAAATATTTCTTGCAGAAGACAGCAACTGGCATTTCACCAAAGTGTTTATTTTATATCTTTTATTTTCTTATTTCTTTGTCTCTTGGTGATTTCTGTTCCACACACTGCTGTTGTTTACCATTCAATTTCAAAATTTGACAAGGTGTCATTCAGGGGAAGTTTTAGATTGGATTACTTTGCTCGGTCAGATTTTCCCAGGGCTTGCCTTCTGATCTGTGCCTATAGCCCAGCACACAGACACCCTGAGAATTCTCCCCTCACACCCTGGAATGGATGGTGATTTGGTTTTGGCCTTAGAGACCTTCTGGGTGGGGAAAGGGATTCTTTCCCATTCTGTATATGTGTACAGTGGGAGGCCCCTAGTCTTTTACTCTGGAAGCTTAGGAAGCTTGCCCAGCTCCAGATATGTGCAGATGACTGGATTGGGAAAGGTCAGGCCCAAGAGCAGTGAGACAGAGAGGGAATCTGCTCTGCTCCCTGTGCCTCCCACAGCTGCTTGCTTCAGCCCGTGTGAAAACTGCTCAGAGGGTGACAGTGGATCCTGGGGACACTAAGAATGCAGAGTGGCCCTGATAGGCTCCATACCTTCCAGTGAGTCAGTAGCTTGGGCAGGACATGGGACAGTGTAGGTGCCCGTTGAGATATCAGGAAACTGCTGGCCTGGCTTTATTCCTTCATCCTTTCTCTTATTCACCAAGAAAAGCTCCCGAGAAGCCACCATGGAGAGCATTGAAAAGGAATATGATGATTCAGAGAAAGGCCTTCAGGGTCTCCAAATGTGGAAAGTACCAAAGATGGCAGCTCCTCATGGCATTTCCAGTTTTACTCTTTAAAATCGTACTCCTAAGTGTTATTCCATTTATCCCAGAGGCTTCTGTCTTGAGTGATGGGGACCAGACACAGGCCATGCCCGCCATGTTGTTCCTACATCCAGCCCTTACCTTAGTCTGTCACCATGATGCCCTCAAAGGCCCTCCCTGCTATTGTCTTGCAATTCAAGCCAAGGTGTTATGATCTGAGGTTTATTTTATCTGAATGGAATGGGAGATGTCTTAATGGATTTTCATGAAAACCAATCCCAGGTAATTTGAAGACAGAATAAATTTCAAGGACATGTCTTATAGAAAAGAAAACCCAAACAGTGATATAAGTTAGAGACATTCACCTAACTGGTCATCAGCCTCTATTTCCATATATTTGGGAGGCTGATGGGGTGGAGTTTCTAACTGATCACAAGGGCACCTGTCCTTCTCCAGCCCCACCCACTTTGAGCTCACTCTCCCTCTCCCTCTCCCTCTCCCACTCAAGCTCTCTCTTTCTCTCTCTCTCTGAATGGTTGCATTTCTACAAGTAGAGACACCACATCATGGCAGAGCTGCCCCTCTGATTCCACTCAGGGCCTTTGGCTTTAACATCCGTTCACATTTATCTTCTCACATCCTTATTTCAGTGACCCCAATGCTTCAGAAAGCTAAAGGAATGCTGCCTCCCTGCCACCTCCAAAAAGGGACAGTAAAGGTATAGACATGCTTTCTCTTCCTAAAAGGAAAAGTGCTGCCCAGATGGTAGAATATACACACGTTCAGTGGGAAATTTTAGAAATGAGGGTAGCAATAGTCATAATAAAAGTTATCACTTGGGATCAGCTGACTGGCTAAGGTTTATTTTTTTCATTTTTAAAAGTAATAAAGGAAAACATTAACAAAGAGACACAAAGTATCACAAGAACAGTACAGTCAAAATTGAATTATAGATAAAGTGACAGGAAATTAAAAATGGTTGTTGTGTTACATACGGATAACTTCAAAGTGTATGCTCAGGAAAACATATAGACATGTAATCTTGATCAAACAACCAGTCATTAACTGTTCCTTACCATAAAGCGACATAAGTCAATAGTGGAACCCATTAGCCATCCTGCATATACACATACATACATATTTGTCCCTTTCTTCCTTTTCTCCTTCCCCTCATCCCATTTGCTCTTTACTTTTGAGCAGATTCCCTTCATGCCTCCTAATTTATATTCTCATTTTCAGGTTCTTACACTAGGGATACAATACGTTGCTTGCATATGTACCTCTGATTTATTTCACTTATGAGTATGGTGTCTAATTTTGACCATTTGCCTATAAACGCCTCAAATTTGTCTTCCTTTATAGCTGAGTAATATTCCATTATATAAAAATACCACAGTTTTTTATCCAGTCCTCTGTGGATGGACATTTGGGTTGTTTCCATGATTTAGCTATTACAAATTGTGCTACTATAAACATGGGTGCACATATATCACAGTGATATGATGTTTTCAGGTCTTCTGGGAAAATACCCAGAAGGGGAATAGTTGGGTTGAATGAGACATCTAGACCTAGTTTGCTGAGGAACCTCCAAACCGCTCTCCACAGTGGTTTCACTAGTGTTCATTCCCACCAGCAGTGGAGAAGAGTCCCTATTTCTCCACAGCTTCACCAGCATTTGTTATTAGTTGATTTCTTAAGGCTCGCCAATCTTACTAGGGTGAGATGAAATCTCACTGTTGTTTTAATTTGCATTTCTCGAGTGACTAAAGATGTAGAACATTTTCTCATATATTTATTTGCCATTTGTATTTCTTTATCTGAGAAGTGTGTATTCATCTCAGATGCCCATTTCTGGATTGGGTCTTTGAATTTGGACAGGTTCATGTTTTTTAATTCTTTGTATGTTCTAGATAGAAGACCTTTGTCCAAGGGACAGCCAGCTAGAATTTTTTCCCAATTTGTGGGTTTTCTTTTCACTCTGCTGGTGATTTCTTTAGATGTGCAAAAACTTTCAGTAAGGTGAGGTCCCAGTTATTGATTCTTTGAAGCGTTTCCCTTGCAGTTTGATTTTTGTTCATGAACTCTCTGCCTATTCCTATGTCTTGAAGATTTTTACCTAGTTTCTCTTTCAATAGATTTAGAGTTTCTGTTTTAGTATTGAGATCTGTGATCCATTTTGACTTGACATCTTTCGTTGACATCTTTCTTCCAATGAGCTTGTTTGGCCCCTTTGTCAAATATTAGGTGGCTGAGTGTGTTTGTGGTTTTGGCTGCATCTTCCAGTCTGTTCCATTCATCCTCAGGTCTGTTTTTTAGCCAGTATCAAGTTGATTTTATTACAGTACCTCTGTAGTATAATTTCAGGTCAGGGATTGTGATTCCACCAGACTTGTCCTTATTGTCCAGGATTGCTTTTGCTATTCTGGGTCTTTTATGGTTCCAGATGAATTTAAGGCATGTTTTCTCTAGATCTGTGATGTATGCTAATGGTACTTTAATGGGAATTGCACTGAATCCAAACAATAATTTTGGTAGTATGTCCATTTTCACAATGTTGGTTCTTCCTAACCATGAGCAGGGGATGTTTTTCCATTTATTGCAATACTCTTTGATCTCTTTTTTCAGAGTACTGTAGTTTTGATCGAATAGATCTTTTACATCTTTTGTTAGATTGACTCCTAAATATTTCAGTTGCTTTGATGTTTTGTAAAAGGTATGATTTCCTTAATTTCTCTCTCAGTCTGTTTGTCTTTTGCATATAAGAATGCTATTGATTTTTGGGTATTGATTTGTATCCAGCTACTCTGTTGAATTTGTCAATTAATTCAAGGAGTCTTTTTGTGGAGTTTTTGGGGTCTTCCATGTAAAGTATAATGTCATCTGCAAATGGTGATAGTTTTACTTCTTCCTTTCCTGTCCTTATTCCTTTTATTTCACTCTCTTGTCTAATAGTTCTGGCTAATGCTTCCAGAACTATGTTGAATAGGAGTGATGACAGTGGACATCCTTGTCTTGTTCCTGTCTTTAAAGTGAAAGCTTTCAGTTTTTGTCCATTTAGTATGATGCTGGCTATTGGTTTTTCACAGATGGCTTTGATCAGATTGAGGTAAAGGCCATCTGTTTCTATTTTTTCTAAGGTTTTTAACATGAATGCAGGGGCTGGGGGTATAGCTCAGTGGCATAAGCGCTTGCCTGGCAAGCGCAAGGTCCTGAGTTCGATCCCTGGTACCGGAAAAAAAAAAAAAGAATTTAACATGAATGCATATTGGACTTTATCGAAAGCTTTTTCCACATCTATTGAGATGATCATGTGGTTTTTGTTTTTAGCTCTATTGATATGATGTATTACATTAATTGATTTGTGAATATTGAACCATCCTTGCATTCCTGGAATGAATCCAACTTGGTCATAGTGTGTAATTTTCCTAATGATTCACTGCGTTCTATTTGCTACTATTTTATTGAGTATCTTTGCATCTATGTTCATTAGGGAGATTGGCCTTTAGTTCTAATTCTTGGCTGGGTCCTTCTCTGGTTTTGGTATCAGTATAATACTTGCCTCCAGGAATGAGTTAGGGAGAATTGCTTTCTTTTCAATTTCAATGAAGAATTTGAGGAGTGTTGGCATTAAATCATCTCTGAATGTTTTATAGAATTCTGCTCTGAATCCATCAGGGCCTGGGCTTTTCTTTGTCATAAGTTTTTAATGACATTCTCAATCTCATTAATTGATATTGAATTGTTCACGATTTTTTTTTTATCTTCCTGATTCAATTTTGGTAATTCCTACATTTCTTGGAATCTGTCCATTTCTTCTGAGTTTTCTGTCCTATGGGAGTAAAGATTTTCAAAGTAGGTATTAATGATCTTTTGAATTTCTGTGGGATCTGTAGTGATTTCATCTTTTTCATTCCTTATTGCATGAATTTGAGTTCTCTCCTTTCTTTTTTTGAGAAGGTTGGCTAGAGGTTTATCAAACTTGTTTATTCTTTCAAAGAGCCAACTCTTTGATTCACTTATTTTTTGTAGTGTTTTCTTCATCTCAATTGCATTAATTTCTGAACTGAGTTTTATAATCTCCTCCCTTTGGGCTTTTTGTTTGGCTTGTTCTTCTTTTTCTAAAAGTTTGAGGTGTAGCACTAGGCTATTTATTTGCTCTCTTTCTGTTTTCTTTATATATGAGTTCATTGCTATAAATTTCCCTCTGAGGATTGATTTCATTGCATCCCAGAGATTCCAGTAGGTTGTATTTGCATTTTTATTTGTTTGTAGGTATTTTTAAATTTCTTCTTTAATTTCTTGTGTGACCCATTGGTTGTTCAGGAGGTTGTTGTCTAATTTCCAAGTGTTTATGGGGCTTTTTGAGTTCCCTTTGTCATTAATTTCTAATTTCATTGCACTGTGATCAGATAATATGCATGGGATAATTTCAATTCTTTTGCATTTAATTAGGTATGCTCTATGGGCTAGAATGTGGTCTATTTTAGAGAAAGACCCATGTGCAGCTAAGAAAAATGTGTATTCTGATGTTGTGTGGTGGAACACTCTATACATCTACTAAGTCCATTTGTTCACACCTTTGGTTCAGGTCTGTTATTTCTTTGCTGAGTTTTTTCCAATTGACCTGTGTCTTTGCATCAAAGGGATGTTTAGGTCCCCTATTACAATAGTGTTTTTAATTATTTGGTTTTTCATGTCTGTTAAGATTTGACTTATAAAGTTTTGTGCTCCATTGTTTGGTGCATAAATGTCTAGGATTGTTATCTCTTCCTCTTGCAGCTTTCCCCTAACTAGTATGTAGTGGCCTTCTTTATCTCTTTTGATCTTTTTCTGTTTGAAGTTTACATTGTTTGCAAACATAATAGCTACCCCTGCTTTTTTCTGGGAACCTGTTGCATGGAAAATTGTTTTCCATCCTTTAACTTTCAGTCTGTGGATTTCCTTTTGAGTAAAATGTGTTTCCTGTATATAGCATATCATTGGATTTTGTTTCTTAATCGACTCTGCCAATCTGTTTCTTTTGAATGGTGAATTGAGGTCATTTACATTAATGGTTATAACTGTTATATGTTGGCTTATTCTTGTCATGCTATTTACTTGTTGTTGCTTTCCTACTTTGCTATCTGTTTACTTGCTTATTCTGCTGAGGGTTCCTTTCTATTGTTATTCTTGAGATTGTGGTCTCTTTTTTCTCTGTCTAGAATAACTTTTAGTACTGTTTGTAATGTTAATTTGGCACTCATGAAGTTCTTCAGTTGTTCTTTTTCGTGGAAATATTTTATTTCTTCATTGAATTTGAAGGTTGGTTTTGCAGGATACATCAGTCTGGGTTGGAAGCTGTTTTGTCTCAGAATCTGTAATACCTTGCTCCAAGCCCTTCTTGACTTCGTGGTTTCTGTTGAGAAGTCTGCTGTGATTCTGATGTCCTTTCCTTTATAGGTGATCTGTTTCATTTCTCTAGCAGCTTTTAATATTGTGTTCTTTTGCTGGATGTCTGGGATCTTGACTATTATATGTCTGTGTGTGGTTTTATTTGAGTTATGGCTCGTTGCAGTTCTATAGGCCTCATTTAACAGCATTCAGTATCTCTTACCATGCTTGGGAAATTTTCTGCTATTATTTCTGCACATATTCTTTTTATATCATTTGTGTTGCCTCCTGCTGTTTCATTGACTACTATTACTCGGCTATTATTTCTTTTTGCCGCATCTTGCAGCTGTTTGATTGATTTTTCCTGGATCCTTGATGACTTTAAAAGGTCCTTCCTTTCATGCTCACCAGCTGCCATGCTGTCTTCAAGACCTGAAATTCTATATTCAGCTTCATTGAAGCAGTTTTGGAAACTTTTAATGGAAGTTTTCATTTCCTGGAAATCTCTTTGAGTCGGTGTCATGCGTTCTAATTCATTCCTAAATTGCTCATGTAATGTTTCCATTTATTTCCTGTGTTCTGTTCTATTATCTGTTTTTTCTCTATATGTGTGCAGCATTTCTTCCATTACTATTTTCACTTCATGTTTTGCCTGAGAGATGATTTCTGCTTTAATCTCTTGTATGGCCTGATGGAGTTGTTTCTTTACTTCACATGTGATCATTTCAGAAATTGCAGGTATGTGGCTTCCTAGTTCTCCTATATCATTGTTTCCTGGACTTGTTCTGGGTATAGTTGAGTTCTGAGACTGCATTTTGCTCCTCTCTCTTGTCATTTTGTATGTCAGATGAAAAGTGTTGAGCTTCAAACTACCCAGGCAACTCACAGAGGACTCTGGTAACCCTAGTTTACTTGGGTATCAAACTTATTCCAAGATGGCAGCAGACCATGAATCACTGGGCCCAGGAACCCCAGACAATTGCTGGGATGCCAGGCTCAGAGCACACCTGCGATGGTGGGGGAATGTTGACTCGCTGGGCAGAGCACTGGCGCAGGTGTTAACTGGCAAGAGGTGCACCGGAAAGTCTGCTCCAGGGACGCTGCCAAGCTGGGCTCCCTCTGCGGGAAAGTCTCGCAGGCGCGGCTGCTCTAATGGTGTCCCAAAGCTGGGCTCTTTCCCCTGGAAAGTTTCACCAGGCAGAGTGTTGGCGTGGGCTCTTTCCCCTGGCAAGAGGTCCGCCGGAAAGGCTGCTCCAGTGGGGCTGCCAAGCTGGGCCCCCTCTCTGTGGGTGACTGACTAACATTTAATCTTGGTTCATCATCCAGTTTGGTGAGAGATCATCTCTAAGGTAATTGTTGTTGTTGTTAGTGTTGTTGTTTTGAACCATTTTTATTGTCTTAATTATTGCTTTATCAAGTCAGTCTTTTTTTAGGATTTTCTAACGTATCTATAAAGTTATAATGGTTTTTGCTATGGGGTTTTTACTATTGTGAAATTTTTATGTAGCCTCTGAAGTATCCTAATCATTGCTGAAGCAAACTATTCTTACACCCCTCTTTCCTCCTTCTCAGATTGTTAATTTTTAAAGACAATGTGCTAACCATGATGACATTTTCCCTGCATCATCATAGAATTGCTGTCAGCCAGGCCTTTTGTCAATCATGGCAAGGTAAATGCTACCAAATATGCACATTTCTTTTCCTAATTGCAAATTGATTTTTTTATGGCTACTTATTCGAGAAGCTCAGAGGATGAGTAGTAATAACTGAGACATAGCTGCTAAAGACCAGATTTTATTTCTTGAGGTTCTCATTCTAATAAATAATGAGCCAACAAGTTGTTTATAAGTAAAAGTCCTTGTAAGAAACAAACTAAGAAGCCATTGTATACAGTTTGCAGATACAGAATATTAGAGAAATGCCAGATATAATGATAATAATCAGAATAAGAACTGTTTTACCAGTGAGAACCATTTAGAACATAAATAAATGTGTATAAAATGTTAGCTGGATGCTATCTCATCTCTCTTGAAATTCCTGTCTTCTTTCTATTCCATCCCTTCTAGATTCCCTCCCACTGTTGCTCTTGTTGAACCTGTGCTTACAGCACACACATAGCCTCACATTTCTGTACCATGCACTCAAGCAGTTGCTGACCTCTGCTGCCCACAGGCTCTGTGCTGGCCATGAGTGTGTGAAACATCAGGCCACAATAAAATCAGAGTCCAGTAGATAGCACCTGCTTCCTTGTTTGCCTGCCACGTCTCCTGGACGTTAAGTGCTCTGGGGTTCATGACCTGGCCTGGAGTTGACAACCTGGCCAATCCATTGTCCCTGCAACCTGCACTGTAGTGATTGTAATAGCTTGCCTCTGAGGAGTGCGCACTCAGTGGTAAGATAAACTGGTGACCCATTATATCCATTCTAAATAATTCAGAAGCACAAACTTGAAGATCTCCATACCTTCAAATGTCTGTAGAGCCTTTGTTCTCCTTGCACAATTACCCATACAAATAAGTAACTGCACCCCATAAGTTTGTCTCCTCTCACTTTGTGAGTGTGAATAGGCCTCTCCTTTCTGGAACATGACTGTGTACCACCTCCCCCTCACATAACAGGGCACTGAATGTGATAGATATCAGCACCTGAGCTCCCCTCAGGCAGATGTGTTAAAAGCTTCTTCTGTCTCCGACTCAGATCATTTTGAAATGTTTCTGCTCTGGTAAGGACCTGGATGTGGAATCCTGATGCAAAGCAAATTAACGGGCATAATTGTGTGCATTGATTGGACACCCGTGAAGCCCAGGCACTGGACTAAAGACTTCTCCACATGTGTTGTGCCCGGGGCCTCTCAGTAACCCTGGGGGTTCATTCTATTTTTATCTTCATGTTATTTAGATGAGGAGGCTGGGCTCAGGGAGGCCGGGTAACTTGCTAATGGTTTTGCAGGTAAAGAATGGGCTGGTCCAGGACTCACACTGTTGGTCTCTTGGTCTCCAGGCAACAGCTCCTTGTCCAAGTGGGATGTAGGCATGTTCATAGAGAGCGAGAAGGATTTCTATAGGATACCTTTGAAACTGTGTGTTTTTAAAACTTCAGCTGTAATCTAAAAATAATATCAGCATATTCTGGGTGACTACCTTACAACGAAGAATACTGCTACGTGATCTTAATACCTAAATTTGTGGGGGTTGTTTTATTTTCTTATAGGCAAGTTGGTGCTGATGTCTGTTAGCAGCCGTGGATTCTCAGGAGTGAGCTGTAAACTCACATGGAAAAGGTTGTGACCACACAGTGTGTCTGAGAAAGGTTTGCTTTGACTTCTAGGAGTGAGGATGTATGGGAGAAGGGTCCCACTGCAGAGTGGGCAGCAGGGCAGTCTGAAATCCAAAACACCTATATTGCAGCTTTCTGAATCTGCATCTGAGTGAGAACAGAGGGTAACTTTCAGCAAAATGTCAGCAAGTGAATATTCAGTCAGTGTTGTTCATTTGAACTGAATTGGTTTTATTTCACTTGCACTTGATTAGAACATTCAATTGGAGTTTGATGATTTTAAAGACACTGTAAGAACTTAGTTTTATGTTTGTACATATTTAAATATCATTACAGGAAAAGCCATTTAAGTCAAAACTGGGAGAGGAAGTAGGATAATGTTTTTTTTCCCTAAGGCATCTGTACATTGTTCAAACTTGAGTTCTGTACACTGAATTCCTCTGTATTATCTAGTGAAAACCTGCCACGCAAAAGAAAAGCTCTGCCACCCACCAGGGGCCTGGGCAGCCCACTCTAGGTCTTTCTTGAGGACTAAGGCATTGAAGTCTGCTTTAAAGCTGTGAACGCTTCCTGGGAAGAGGAGGGTCTGACCTTGGGGAGGCCTCTCCATTGCTGGGAGTTTCCGAGGCACCTCTCACTGCCTCGATGGTGCTGTTGGATTCTTTGTCACTCTTTGCCCCGATTCCAGGGCCTGACAGCCCTGTTTGCACATCACCGTGACATATAATCATCTTCTCATCACCGCTCGGAAGATTTGTGATGCAGCTAGCAAGTTGTACCAGCCCTGCCTAGGCAGGCAGAGAACGGCAACACATTGGGATTTCTAAGGCTTCTGGCTTAAAAGGTCCCTAAGGCAGTCAGACCAGAGAGCAGGTGATCTCTGACAGTGTCCTTAGCACTTTGTGTTGATGACAAATCCCTGCCAGGACTGTGAAGCACAAGGACATGGGACAGTGAGGGCCATGGACAGAAGGGAAAGGCCAGCTCCACAGCAAGTGGCATGAGACAGAGGGGCAGACGGGTCAGCAGCTGGCAAGAAAAGGCTGGCTGAAAAGCAGTGCCAACCTTGGGTAGCCTGGAAACATCCTGTACAAGGGGGGCGCCTCTTCTTCTCTGCATAACTCACTGTCTTTGTGTTAAGTATAATTTTTATAAAATGTGTGAAGTGTCCAGCACTGCAGGTGCCTGAGAAGAGTTTGTTACTGTCACTCTTCTTGGTATCATTCCCCTGTCTACACGGGGAGAGGGAAGGCTGCAGGATGTGCAGAGGGGGAATCTGAGGGGCTGAGCATCAGTGTCAGGGTGGGGGGGACTTCCCTTAGCAACTTCTCTCTCAATTTCCCAGTTTACATCACAAAGGGTTCTGTCAACTCGCTCATCTTTTGCAAATTCTGGTCTTTGCAGATCATTATAGCAACCTCAGAGCCTAGAACTCATGAAAATGATCACTGATGGACATTTTCGTGCTCATCTTTGAGTAGGGCTGTCCTTAGGCAAGGGCTGTGGAGATTCTTTCTTCTGTTGTCACTGATGATGGAAAGCTGATAGCTTTTCAGGATGTGCTTAGGAAGAGCTTGAACCATAAGCTCAAAGTATGTCCCAATGCTTAGTGTTCAGCATTTTATGGTAGGTGCTGTGCCATTCTTTTCTCTAAACTTACTTTTAACTGTGTCGCCTCCTGCAAGGCACTTCCCCTGAAGATAACACATGGATGGGTCCCCCAGGGTAAGAAAGATAGCACTGACTCTGTAGGGATTGCTTACTATTTTTATACTTTGTTACAGTTTTAGGAGTTGTGTGACAAATTTCTCTTCAGGAGATAGTATTTGTATTAATAGGTAACACTTTGCTAGCCTGGCTATGTGCAGGGTGTTATTTTAAGCCTTGTACCCATCACGGGTAACACAGTTGGTATTACCTGTCTCCCTCCACATTTGACAGATAAAGAAACTGAACCCCGAAGAGGTTAATTAATTTGCCCATAGTTACTCAGCTGGTAAGAGGCACAGCTGGGATTCACATATCCAGACAGCAATGCTCAGCAGCTGTGAGTTTAACACTATTTGAGGCTATTTATTTAATGTGCATTACACAGAAATGTTACAGGCCCAATTGCATCATTTTTATAAATTGAATCTTAAAGAACTCATCCAGAATTTTATTATTTCATCTCAACACAGCACAGGACACTGCTGTGCCAGATGTTTGATCCCCCCCCCATCAACAAATGTGCAAATCTGCTGCAAACCTTGCAGCTTATTTCAATTCTGACACTATCTACTGGAGTTAACTCAGAGTGAAGAGGTCTTTGCTTCCTAAGATGTTCCTCATTTCAGGTGCCAGAACTTCTGACTGAGCCCTATAAATTAGGTATTCCTGTGACCTCGTCCTGTGAGGTTTGACCATTTGCTAGCATAGCTCACAGAATGGGAGGAAGCAGTTTACCTACTAAAACCTATTTATGACAAAAGATATTAACAGAGTGGAGATGCCTCTCCAGATAGAGAGGCACAGGGTGGGACTGGCAAAGACCTCTAAACAGGAGCATTGTCCTGATGGGTCAGGGTGCAGCACCCTCTCAGGCTATGGATATGGATGTGTCTAGCAACCTGGGCCTAAACCCCTTTTGGGAAGTGCTGTTGGATGGATTATTATTTAGATGTATATTTGGTTGTGTAACTGACCACGGCTGATCAACTCTTCTTTCAGCCTCTCTTTCCACCCTGGAGGGCAAGGGATGGGGCTGGAACTTCCAACCCTCCAATCACAGGTTGCTTCCCCAGTAACCAGCCCCACTCAATGGTGATCTAGGGGCTTTCTAAAACTCCTAAGCTACCATGACTGGGGGAGCTTTCACCTTCACGGTTCTGAAGGTGCTCTGCGTTGTTTTAGGAGCCTGGGACAAAAGACCAAATATTTGAACAGGCAGCACTACTATTGCTCTGGTTGGGAAATTACTGGGGTTTCAGGAGCTGTGTGCCAGGAAACTGGCTCAAGGCCAAAGTTCATATTTTGTATTACTTCACAGCACCACAAGACACAGAGCAGGCACCTTCAGGACCCAGCCTATGAGCCTGGCTGTGTCTGTGGCTCAGCACAGCATCCACATCTACCATAGAACATTCTGTATATTAGAAGCACTGTAAGCATTATTGGAATTTAGGGGAGAATTAAATGAATGTAGATAGCACTTTAATTATGATGTTATTAATATTCACCATGCTGTTTTCTACTTACTCATCGAAAGAATGCTTCGTAGCTTTATGGATTATTTGTTTCATTTCACATATACCCAGGTACCAAAAATGTGTTGGTAGATTTCTTTTTTTCTCATTGTTTTGAACTGGGGAGGTGGAAAGATGGGAGTTTGCAGTCTTCATTCCAGTCCTGATCCTGCCATTCTATCTGTGAGCTGAGCCTCAGCTTCCATGAATTATAACCACCCTGTGATTTCATAAGGCTGTGAGGAGAGTCAGACAGTGTCACACTTTGGGGACAACAGATGAAAGACACCCCCACTGCCTTCCTGTTAACTGTGTTGCCCGGCCCATCCTCTTTGACTTCAACATTTACAAAGGAGTTCATAAGAAGACCTGTCAGATGAGCCCTAGAAAAGAGAAAGAAGTCTCAGTGGATGGTTCCTGACATCCCCACCTGATACTCTGGATGTGATGAGTGCAAGGATCACAGTGGTTCATTGTGATTTATTTTGTGCACCGCGGACGTGGTAGATCCTCCATAATTGTTGGCCAAATGAATAAACATAACTCCTAGTTTCCAGTATACCCATCCTGGAGTCACATTTCTGCTCCCCACAGAAGTAGAAGTGTCAATTGTTATGGATTCTGAAGACGACAGCATTTCAGCTGTTCTAAGGTCATTACAGAGGTCACACTGCCTGAGAGAGGGGAGGGGCACTCCTCCGTCCCCTGTCCCCTGCCCTCTTCCTTATCTGCAGGCAGCACTTCCATCCCCACTTCTCATCTCTAGTGACTGTAATGAGTCAGTGTAAAAATACAGCCAGAGATCTGCACTGTCAAGAGATTGGTCCACCCCAGCAGGAAACGACAGTCAAGTACCAGAAGCTTGCTCGGTGCCTCAATCAGCAGAGAGATTACCCCTGATGTGCTGGCCATGCTTACCTTTGGCTTTGCTGCAGAGGTAGTGGCAGGTGACCTGCAGCTGTTAGAGCTTTCTGTCCTCAATCAATAACCACAGAGCCCTGGGACAGAGAGGCTGGCTGGCCAGGCACAGAAGGACTTTACCTCCACTCCAGTTTCAAGTGGCTAAAGAGCAACCAGTGGTCATTGGCTTCCCTCTGAAATATAGTGTCTACTCCTTGATCAAAAGGGGGGCCTTTTGTCTGAGATTATGGATGGAAGCAGAGGTAAAAGAAATATTCAGCAGTAAACACTTGGGGGATGATGGTGTGAGGGGCTGAAGGTAGGACCAGCTCTGTGCTGTGCAACAGGATCTGTGATTCTCCCTCAGGAAGGACGCTGTCCCTGTCAGGACCCTCTGGGAGCTGGTTTGCAAATGTGGATGATCTCCAGTTTATGACAGCTGGACTTAGGATTTTTCAGTCGTATGGTGGTACCAAAGCAACATGCATTCGGTAGACTCCATACTCTGAATTTTCATCTTTTTTCTAGGCCAGCAATCCTCAGTAGGATGCTCTCTCGTTATCCTGAGCCATGCAGTCTCACTATCTCAAGGGGCAAACACCAGGACTCTGTAGTCTACTGTGATGGTGCAGTAAGATGTTAGGTGCCTGGGAGTATTGAAAGTACTTTTGATTTAAAGATACTTTCAATTTATGATGGGCTTATCTGAACATAATTCCATCGTAAGTCAAATGGCATTTGTACTGCCTTATCATTAACTTCAGTGAAAGAGAGGGTTTTCAGGTATTTGCCTGGATCAAGAAGAAACATTTCCAGGGCTTCTGGGATGTTCTTGAGTGAAAATCCAGGAAACGCATTTAATATTTAATCCAGCATTCATCAAAAATTGAACCATGTCACAAAATACCCCAAATGAATCCTTTGAAATCCCCAAGAATGTTTACAAGAACTCCTTGATTTAAAAAATAAAGAACGTCTGCAGTAAGACATAATGTTTTCATCTAGGAAAAAGTAAGCCTTGACTTTTTTGTAAGAACATGGCAGGGTGTTGGCATGTAGCTGCTTCAAAGAAAGTTCTATGCGTTCTTCTGCCTGTGTTCCTCTGCAGCTACTCACGCTTCCGCACTGCTCCCTATGTCTGCCACTCTGTCTTTGGAGATGGTTCTGTTGGATCAGGTCTCAGGCTCCAACCTGGAGACCACTGTTGCTTCCCACCCTCGGCTTCCCCAGTCTTTCCCAAGCGGGGATGTCTTGCTCTTGCTGCACCTCTGAAATTCAGTTTCTATGGCTCTGCCAAGAATATCTTTCCTGGTTTTCCTCCTCCCCCTTCTCCAGCCTGCAAGGTTCCCTGTGTTCTGGCCTGTACTGACCTCTGAACTCATTTCTGGCCATTCTTAGTTCTTTTCTGGTTGATCAGGTCCAGCCCTAAGCACCCCTATGTGAGATGCACCAAGTAGCAAGTGCCTTCCTCAGGCAGAGCCAACTGCAGGTGTCTGTGCCTGCTGGTGGAGAGATGGACAGAACGAGTGAACAGGGACAGACTCCCCAGGAGGGGTAGAACCTGGGAGCCCAGTAGCCCAGGCAGACCTTGCCCTGGGCACAGCCAAGCTGAAGGCTATAGAGGTCAGTGAAGGTCAGACTTCTTTCCTGACGTGATCTCATGCAAAACATGAGGAAGTAAGCGAACTGGTGGAGGAAGCAAATAGGAAACTTTCTCAATTTATATAGTAAACACTTTTGAGCATTTGTTGAATGTCAGACACAGAACTGTCAGGCAACCATATCACAAGACCAATAGCAAGAGTCCCTTGGGAAGATGCACAAACTTGAGACAGAGTTACTCCTCCTACACTGTCCATTCTGAGCCTGAACTAGACTTAGGATCCCACAGTGGATCCTCTGACATTTCAGTACAGAGCTTCAGTTTTCTTGGTTGTTTTTTTGGTTTGTTTGTTTGTTTTCTAAGCACAAAGGATGGTTTTAGCAGTGGTGGGAAGAGCAGGAAGGGGAAGCGGGCCCAGCTCTCCCTGCCAGTATCGTGGTGGGAGATTGGCCCAGCTCTAGTTACCTTCTTCAGAGCTCAGAGACTCTAAGAGTGAAGTGGTGGCCTTGGTTAATACAGTGTCTGCATGTGGTTTTGGTTCATTAGTTATAAGATGTTTTTGCCCAGCTTGGTGCTGTGATAAATTACATGAGACTGGGTACTTTATAAATTACAGAATTTTATTTTCTTACAGTTTTAGAGACTGGAAGTCCAAGATCAAGGTGCAGGCAGATTTGGTTGCCTAGCGCGGGCTGCTTTCTGCTTCCAAGACAGCACCACATCCGGTATCCTTCAAGGGGGTAGATGCTCGGTCCTTGCACAGCAAGAGGAGGAAAGACAAGGAAGGCCAATGCTACCTGCAGCCTCGGTCACTTCCGTAGCCTGAGCAGCTCCCATAGGACCGCTGCTCACACTGCCACGGGCCACTGCTTCCAACACCTGCGCTTGGGAGGGGACGGAGTCACACCATAGTACAGTGTCCCACTTGTCCTTTTGACAAGCAGAGGATCACATCCATCCTCTTCCTCGCTGCTAGCTTGGTTGTAGCGGTGGTTCGGTGCAGAGGCCAGGCATTTAAATCACCAGTTCTCAAAAAGTGCACCAGTGACTAAACAAGGCTGCTCCACACTAGTTTCCTCTGTGAGTGTCCCCAGGAAACCACCAAGTCAGATCCATCCTTCGTGCGCCCTGGCCACTCTTCCCTGCTGGAGCGGGTGAGCTGCTTCCTGCTGCAGCAGGCCACGCAGAACTCTATTAAAGGCCTTGTTTGTTTGTTTTTTTCAGACCTTGAATCTGGGTCAGTTCTTTCCTGTAAACAACACATGGCGTGAGAAATGGGGGCTAATTATGGATCAACCTGAATTGTGACTCCCTGACAATGGAGAGGGAAAACTGGAAACCATTTATCCAGCTGCCTGGCCCATGTCACCTTCTCCAGTCTGGCCTATGGCTGACCAAGAAGGGCAGGCTGATCCGTTGAGCCAGGAGGTGTGTTCTTTGCAATGCTGAAGACCAATCCAAATTTTCTCCTGTAGGAACTTGCAAAATATTGTGATTGCAAATGTGCACGCACAGGGGAGCGGGGGAGAGAATGATAGAAAACATCTTCAAGTAAGGGACATAAAATCAAACGTGGGCTGTGCTGGTGGGAACGTTCAAGAAGAGGGGAGGGGGACTCTACAGCCTGTGGGTTTAACACCGCGGAAGACAGTAATCTGTGACTCAGGAACCCCTCAATTGAGGAAATGCAGACTACAAAAGGGAGCAATGCCGGGGCTGAGAAGAGATAGGCGCTGGGGGCAGAGGGTGGTGCTGTTATGGACCGTGTACATCACTTGGCCCATGGGTCGGAACCATGCTGGGTGCCAGTTATCACAGGAAGAGCAAGAACCTGCAGCACATGGGGGTGAGGATGAAAAGCGCCATTGCATGCGTTTACTCCCCCGAATGCTGTTCAGCAGCACCTGTGCAGCAGGGGGGCAGAGGGAGGGGCCGTGCAGCCTAGAGTGAGGCTGCTTTGTGTCGATGGTGGGCAGCAGCAGTGGGCTGGGTGCTGTGCTCTGCATTCCCCCGGGAGCCATGGGTGTAGCCCTGACTGCATTTTTAACTAAGTTGGAAGATGATGCTGGAAGGAAAGTGTGCTAGGTACATCTGCAAGCCCACAGCCATAACTTGTGTTAGAAAGCTAACCATTTCAGGCTGTGTTTTGGTCAAAGACAAGTAGATCAAACAAAGGGTTTAGGATGGTGGTTCTTATTCTTGGCCCCCAGTCCATTAAATCCTGGGTCAAACAGAACACACCTTTCTTGGAATATAAAGCATTTCCCAGAGAATGGACGTGGGTTAAAGGTCCAGGTAGGTGGATATGTACCACGAAGTTATCAGCGTCTGGATCTCACACCTGCCTCCAGTCACTTGTGGGAGGCTTGGCCACCAGCTGTTGATGCTGCTGAGGGTAGGGGACCCTGGGGATATGGGGCCTAGTGGACTGTCACTGAGGCTGACTTTAAAGGGGACACTGGGATACTTGCCCCTCCCTCTCTATTTCTTGATACCCTGAGGTGACATCATTGCTGTTCACTCTGATGTTGGTCTAGGGCAAAATCACCATGAACTGGAACCTCTGACGTTGTGAACCACAACCCAACCTTTCTCCTCTGAGTTGTTTATCTCA
Organism: Dinomys branickii; assembly: GCA_004027595.1. Lineage (NCBI taxonomy): Eukaryota > Metazoa > Chordata > Mammalia > Rodentia > Dinomyidae > Dinomys > Dinomys branickii. The sequence continues at coordinate 102,312 of PVLD010000411.1, read as the reverse complement.
GGCCTTTGTCACTGACACAGAAACAAAGGGACCAGATACTCAAAGTTTCTGCTTGGTTACAGCTCCCTGGCTTGATTCTGTACCTCAAGATTGTCTTATTGGAGCCACATCAACAATGAGCTCTCTTCTCATAGTTTTTGTGTTCACAACTGCAAAGACACTGTAACTCTCAGTCCATCTTCTCCCACTGGTCTCCAATGGTGGCAGGGAGCTGGGGTGTGGACCCTCGTCTGTCTGACTTCAAAGTTCTTATAATTCTCACAGTGGAAGCACTCTCTTCTATGGGAGCTGAAAAATAAGAATATCCATAAAAATTTTCAAAGTTTTGGGCAGGGAGAGAACAACACCAAGATATGTCAAGTTGAATCCATGTGGCATCCCCATGAGACAGCCTTGATGGTCCTATATCACGTCCATGGCCTAGACAGGTTCAGTAACACACCTGAGGTCACACAGCAGTACCAGGAGACAGACCTACCCTGAGGCCAACCATTTACCACTGGATCCTTCTTCTCTGTCTTGACCCTAGGAAATGGAAGGAGAGTCCTTGGTGCTATGAGAGATGGGTATAAAATTGCTGTGCCGAGATCTCTGTGGTCAGTATTAATAGCAGCTCACATTCCCTAGGCAGTTGTGCTGTGTCCTGGCCACTGTCCCCCTGCCCTCCATGTGCCAGCTATTAAATCCTCCTGCTGTACTACAAGGGTACAGGCCTTTGGGCTGGGTTCCCAGGTGAGGTACACATACACAGGTTAGGTGACCTGCCTGGGCCACATAGCTGGTAAGTGTGAAGCCAAAAGTCCATGCAGAGCTCCTCAAAGTCCACCCACCTGGAGAGAAAAGCCTTTTGTGGTCCACAGGTAGGTGAGCCCCAGCTGCTGAGCTGGACACATAGATGTATGGAGAGGCAGGTGAGATGTGTGTGGATCAGTAAAACCCAGGAGGGTCCCGAGAACCTGGGGCAGTGGTGTGGAGGCAGGGACCAGCATGCTGTCCCCCGAGGGCATAAGTTCTCGTGGCTGTCTGAGTCTGACACTGAGCTTCCTTGCATTGTCACAGCTGGAAGAGACACTGAGCCTGAGGTTCCTCAGCACTGAGGAGCCAGCAGAGGCATCTGCACAGCACAGCTGTCATTCACCAGTGTCCTATGTGCAAGGTTTTCATCAGGGAGTCACGGCAAGACTGTATATGCAGAAATGACATGGGCGTCTGGCTGAGCTTGAGGGGAGATGTGGTGCTGCCCAGGGAAGTACCTCTCTGGCTTCCTCCTCACCTTCCAGCTCATGTCCTCTGCTACTGTCACTGGGAATGAGGGGGACTGGTCTTGCCTTGGCCTCCTATCCAGGTCTGACCCGCTCTCTACCCCTGGAAGCCTGCTGCTCCTCTTTGACACAAACAACCTTTTTGGCTCCAGGGTCCTCCCTCTCTCTTTCCACACCATGCCTCCTGCCCGCCTGCCTTGCCCCTCTGAAAGCAGAGGGTGGACAATAACAGGTGCGCAGCACTGTGGCTGCCATAGCAACCTCCACCCACTGGGCTCCTCACTTTTGAAGTGTCTTCCTCCTGTGAGAGGCGACTTTGCATATAATGACTCCCAGCATCCAGAAGCTTGCGGCTTGCTTTAAGCTCCTGCAGGCTGGGCCCTGACACCTCTTCTTCGAGGCCAGCCTCCTCCCCCGCCTTTCTGTATCTCCCCCTTCAGAGCAAGGGGGCCCTGAATGGCTGGCTTTCAGCTGTATTGCCAACCCCTGATTGGAGCTGTGCATTTACAAATGATAGCTTTATATTTTTAAAGTGTATAGTTCTACTGAGATTAACCTTGAAATATCCAGGCTCCTTCCCTGGAGCCCAGCGAGATCTCCTCCTCACCCTGCTTGCCCACCACGTGTTTCCTATCCTGTTCACTGCTTTGGTCCTCAGGTGGGACTAGTCCCTGGCAGGGCGGGGAGGGGCAGGGCTTAGCAGGGAGCAGGGTGGGCGGGGACGGGCAGCCTCCCAAAGTTCTTCTAGGGGCACGCTGCTTCCCTAGTCCCTCCACAAGAGCGGCCTGTTGTTCTCTCTAGACACCGCAGGTATCTTTAGTTCCAGGGACAGTGCCAGCCCAGAGTTTTGCACAATCTGTGGATCCCCTCTGCCCAACTCACTCATTTGGGAACAGACTTTGCTAAACTCACTGCTAACGATCCCAAATGAGCACGCCCTCCACTTCCTGTGTGGCCTCTGACTAACATGATGACCGTACCGCTTCTCTTTGGGTGAGTGCTTCATCATTGCTTATTTTAATTCTCCAGTATTGTGCTCCGACAGTTTTGTTTTGCAGTATAACCGTTCCAGGCCTTTCTTTGTGGAAGTAGACCCATGTGTCTTTCGGGGACGCCTTCACTCTGCCAGCCCTCATTAAAGATCTTTCCTCCTTCTGACTCTCTTTGGCAGCAAAGCTGTCTGAAATAGTTTCTTGAAGGTTATCAGTTAGGTTTTGTGTGGAGGAGAGCAAACATCCTCTCCATCCCATCAGATCCTGGGTAACTCTGAACTCTTCCCTTTGTATCACGTCCACCGGAAGGAGGCCCTGTACAGTCTGCAGACCCTCATGGGAGACCAGGGTGTAAGGACGGCATTATGTCAAGTTTACAATGCCCCTCACAGCTATAGAATCCTGCTCACAGGGAATGGATGGCAACAACTCACTTCGTTTAATATGTGCTTCATAAAAATTCCTAAGATGCTGCCTCCTCAGGGAAGGGAATTAATTAAGTTGCAGACCAGTGGGAGCTTGGAGTGGAACAGCCACTCCAAAGCTGATCTGAAGACAGCCTTGAACGAGGCCTGTAGGTGATTTCCTTTGAAAACCGTGAGTTGAAAACTGCACGTTCCAGATTCTTTCAAGACCAGTCCCAAATGGTATCAAGAATAGCATGAGGGTCACACAGCTTGCAGATGTGAAAACTCTGCAGCTGAATTAAATAGATTTCCACTCTGTTTCTGAGAGTTCTGATGAGCTTCTGTGAGCGCAGTCTGAGAATGCCAGATCGTTCCTTTGGATCTCAGGAGGGCCTCATGGGTCCTTGTTACTAATAGTACAGTTCTGCCTCTGCAAGATGGGCAGAAATAAGCAAAAGTCCTATCTTACTCCCAGGAGGATCTAGATATTAAAGTATCAAAAGGGCAGACAAAAGGACCTCATTTTTTAGACCAATCCAAAAATGAATGCCACAGGTCTGATTTAATGGTAAGATTATTACGAGTCCTATAAAACTTTTCAGCTAAGGCCATCCATCACATTACTGTCCCCATGAATTTACTTGCCCATAAAGCTAGATTAAACATTTCCATGGGTACTTATAATTTTATCTGTCTTTTCCTGGCTCCTCAGCTATCCTGCAAAAGTTTGTATTTAACCCCCTCATTCTTTTTTTTTTTTTTTTTGGTACTAGAAATTGACCTCTTGGTGCTATGGAAGACAGGTATAGAATCGCTATGCTAAGAACTGTGCTGCTAAGAGAGAACCGGCCCAACCCGCTCTTTTTATACACTGTCTGGGGTTTAAAAGATCAGAGCTCCTCCAGGAATATTCACAGTCCCCTTTCCCTGGAATTAGCCTCCATCCCTAGAAAGGAGGAAGGTTTTAGGATTCTGCAATTTGGAAATCTGAATCTGATGCCCTTTAGTGGCTCTGTGACAAGAAAGATATCCACCAGAAGCAGATGTCTCGTTTTTTGCTGCTGGGTTTGATCGTGCAATATAAATGTTTGTCAGGAGTTTTGGAAAGATGAATGCCTGTGGCGAAACTCGGTAATGTTTTCATCAGCCACATTTACTGGGGAAGAGGTGATTGCTTCACTTATTCGTTCAATGAATGTGTGTTCAGTGGGTGCGATGTTTCCGTTGAGTGGATTCTGTTTCGGGCAGCCGTTTCAGGCAGCCCATCTAATAGAGTGGGAAGTATGCTTTCTTCATTTTACATCTTTTAATGTTGAATGAATAAATGCTATCAGGGCATTTGACAGTCTCAGCTGGGAATTATTTTCTGATGTTAGTAAAGTAAAAGAAATGTTGGAAATCTTTCTCTGGGCTTCCTCTTCTACTGAAATGAGTCCAAGTCAGTCACTTATCTTCTCCTTCCCCCTAACTTGGTAACGTTTCAATAAACTTCACTTAGTTGGTGTTGTGGGAGGCAGGCTGGCTGGCTTTATATTTTAATGACTTTATTTTGCCTCTGACGAATACTCAGTGGCAGGCCTTGCTGATGTTAACGGCGCAGATATAACCCAGACTGGCTCGCTCTTGACGAATCCCAGAACAATCATAAATATCTTTCGTTCACATATTATTCTGGGAGCTTCCAAACACCTTCACAAAGACTCACAAGACTGCCAAAGGCTTACATCTCGGCATCAAAACCCCTTCCTTATGGGGAGGCCCAGGCCCAGGGCATGGCCAGTCCTTCCTGTGCATCCTCTTTGTGTCTGCCAAGGGAGGCTTTGTATTTTAATAGTGGACAGTGATTTTTTTCCATTCTAGATCTACATGGTGGTGGGCTGTTGAAGGGAATGTTTCCTTTTTTTCATTTTTTAGTACCAGGAATTGAACTCAAGACCTTGTACTTGCCAGGCAGGTGCTGTGCTGCTGAACTACATCCCCAGCCTCTAAATGAATGTTTTCAAAAGACTATCTAAGCTGCCCTGCCCATGTCTAAGTGGCCAGAGAGGAGTGGGATACTAAACAGCCAGTCCTCGTTTTATTTTAAAAATTGTGCATGCAAGAAAAGCACTGGAACCAAATACACCAAACTGTTAGTAGGATTTTTCTCTCAATAGTAGGAAAATGATGTTTTTTTCTTCTTTACACCTAAGTTTTCCTGTTCTTTTTTCCATGTAATAAAAGGCACATGTGTTATTTTTGCTTTACTCCACACATTTTAAGTAGATGAATCCTTTGAGTGGTTCTTGCTCTTTTTTATTTAGAGAATTGCATTTTATAAATCAGACCCTAAATGTAAGTGATGGGATTATTTTTATTGGTGGAGTACATATTTTAAGTAGTGTATTGTTAGTGTATTTGGAATTGGCCATACCCATTTGCTGATCTGTCACTTTCTGAAAATGACTCCTTTTGATGTCACACATTCATCCAAACATGATTTTGAGACTTTCTAGAAGAACCACATGAAAACTGCCCGGTGTCTGCTTCCAAGAAAGACCAGTGACCCAGGTGTGCTAAGGCTTCCTGGTAATACCAGCATGCTGGGAGGCAGGAGGATCTCAGACTCAAGCTCAGCCTGGCCAATTTAGCAACTTAGCAAGACCCTGGCTCAAAAATAAAACAGTCTGGGAATGTAGCTCATTGCAAAGCCCTTGGGTTCAACCCTCAGTACAGCAAAAATAAAACACAGCAGGGTTGAGACACAGAGCGGTAAACCAGGAACTGGTGAGGAGGGGGATTTCACTGGAGAGGGCTTGAGGGGTGCTTAGGAGCTCAGAGGAAGAAAGCCTTTGCCAGTATCAGGGTCAGAATTGTGGCGGCCCTCAGACGGCACATGCGCATGGTAGGTCAGGCAGACAATGCCTATCTGATTACAGATAAGAATTTTGATATTATAAAGGCAAAACAGTTCACATGGGCTGCGAGGGCTCTATGTATCTTTATTAGGAATTTTACCTTCAGCATTTCCCTTCCTTTCTGTTTAGTTGAGCTTCCAAAAAGCTGCCAATAATCCAAAAGTGGGACTGCTTGGTTCTGAAAGAATTGGAAAGAAGTGTGTTTATGTCATCCTGAACTATATACCCTTTTACGTAGTGCTTCACACTCATTTGGGTCACTTTTCCCCTTCCTGTTGGATTCTCCCACCTCCCCTCTCTTTGCTGATGGAGACAGGTGTTTTTGTTCTTATGTTATAAGGGTAAACTGAGTCACCAGACAATCACCTGACTTCTCCCCATAATGAGCCCCTAAGGGACCTGGAAGGAGACAGTAGGGTTTCCTCTGTGCAAAGCTGCAGCTTCTGAAGTCTTTCTCCCTATCCGTGGGATAGGTTGTCTGCCAGAAATGCATTCACTCTGTCGATCTTTACTGAAAGTAATGAGCTTAAGGCCTCATGAAGATAATCGTACTGTTACAGCTTAGGACAGGTGCTCAAGCTATTTGAGTAGATTAAAATGAGTCCTAAATGAGGCTTAATATTTGGTGTGATTAATCTATTCAGCACTGAGTTTTAGTTTCTCTTTTGGAAAAAGTATAATTAAGACATTCCCAGGACATATCTGAGAACATCTGAGATCAATTTTGATTCTTTTAAAAAATATTTAAATAAGATGGGCAGGAATAAAAAGAAAATCAGAATTGACACCATGTATAATTCTTGCTACTGGCTGATGATACTTTAAAATCAGAAGGTTCTCCTGTAATCCACTGATAACAATAATACTGTTTTGATGTGCTTAGTAACTATTTTAGCAAATAATATTCTAGTAATAATAAATGATGACCATTATATATCTTACACTAAAGTATCTTCAGTAGCAGTATAAATAAATATGAAAAACTCAATGCATATATATTCCATTGGACTAATTGTTGTGTCCCATCATACTCATTTTATTAGATGTTTTTCTTCTGATTAAAATATTCATACATTTTAGGTTTTTTATAGAATAAAGCATATATCATATTGTTATTTAAAATAAGTATTTTATTGATTTAAATAAGGAAATATTTGCATTAATTGGAGTCTTAAAAATTTAAGAATATAACAATAATTTCAGTCTATTGTACGTAAAACACCATGTTTATCTACCACAGTTTTTTGTGATGTTACCTGAAATTACTTAGTTTTTAGTTCCTATCACAACCAGGCCCTAATACTTAATATGTGATCCACTACAACAATGAAATACTGCTGATCAATCTCTCACTGGGGCTTTCCCAGGAAAAAAAGATGAAAACAAAAAAATCGTGATAGGTTACGAATTTCAGACAGATTTAAGCTGAAGCCTACATATCGCTTGGGGCTCCAGCATGTGTGCATAACTAGACCCGGTGACGCCAGAGGGGAGTGCATGGTGTCCACCCTGAAGCATTCATGCTGAGGTCTGGGGTGCTGAGTTTGAAGGCTATGGAGCTCTCTGTGACAATCAGCAAAGAGTCAGTAACTGTCAGTCTCACCTGTGCAAATGTCACCGTGAGGCCTCTTGCTTTTGAACTTTGAGCATTACAGGCCTGAAAATAGACACAAGCAAAAAAGGAAGGTGCCATCTTTATAAAGGGCAGGAACCCTGACCAAATCCACTGAAATGCATACCAGTGTTAAAAAATGGGAAAACTTCTGCAGATGGGTGAATTAGGAATGTCAGGGGTAGGAAATGATAGAAAGATTGAACACAGCTAGATGAAGTCAACACTGGGAAACTTCAAGGGGCTGTGGAGGAAACCCCATGTTGGGTCTGAGAAGACAGCATGAGTTTTCAAGATCCAGACCTGGTTCACCATTAGTTGCAGCAAATATCTCAAGCAGAGAGGAGATACATGCGGGATGTGTGGAGGTCCTTATTGTGTGTGTTACAGTTCTCAGTGTAGATAAGCTTGCCAACTGGTGTTAGCCTAATCAGGAGTCAGAAGGTGAAAAAGTCGATCACATTTTGTTGAGTGTAGACTTCCGTTCATGTGGAGCTCCTTTTCCTGTCATGTAGGACAGTGGGTACTGGTGTTGAACCCTGAGTTTCAATCCTCACTCTACCATTTTGTTCTTTTTTTTTTTTTTTTTTACCATTTTGTTCTTGACATGGTAAAAACTAGTGAATTACTCAGGTGCCAACCTCAGAGACTATTGTGGATGTAAGTAGGTTTGTTATGCACGTACAAGTTTTAGAGCACTGCTGCAGTTTAATGCCTGAGAGATGATAGGGATTAGTACTAGTGGTGATGGTTTCCAACTACTTTCATTCATTTATTCGTTCATTCACTCATTCATTCAACTGCAGCACTAACTAGGTTCTTGCTGAGAAGTAGCAGAGCTGCATAGGAAACCTGCTTCTGAAAGTAAGGAAATAACATGCATTTGCTCTCTTCTCCCTTCCGGTAGTGGCTCCCTCTCCTCCTGACCATCCTGCCCTGCTCACTGCAAACATCAAGAACTGTGCCCTGAACATTGAATCCTAAGGAGTTTGTCAGTCTCGCCGACACCTGTCTTGGCATGCGGGGAGAGTCTTTCTTCATCGGCATGAAGAGCCTGGGGCCACCAGGGCATATCCCCAAGGATGGAGGACTTTTCTTACTCTGCTGTGTAGACAGAGACTGGGCCGTCACACGATGCTTTGCAGAAGAAGCCTTCCAAGCGATCACTGACTTCAATGACCTCCCCAATTCCCTGTTCGCCTGCAATGTCCACCAGTCTGTGTTTGAAGGAGAAGAGAGCAAGGTAAGATGCCTCTTCAGTCCCTGAGATGTGGGGAGATGTGGTGTTATCTCTGCATGGCTGCCTTGTTCACCTGGAGCTGTTTGGAAGCTGTTGAAAATGTGTGGTTGGTTCTGATGTTGTGTGTGCTGCAAGATGAGCAGCACCTGTTCTGCGATCAGGCCATGTCAAAGGCTCCCCGACAAGGCCTGCTGGAATGGTGTTGAATCAAGGGTGGTTCTCTTCGATCGCTGGGTCAACCAGCCAAAACAGGTGTTAGGACCATGGACTAGAAGAGACATCCCTTAGGCTAGAAAGCAGATGTTTTAAACACTGAAAGTTTTCTTTCCTTGTCCTCTGCCAAAGACATAATTTGGCTTCCTCAAACCAGCACAATCTCTTTTTAGCCCTATCTCCTTCTGTGGTTTGACGCATGTTATAAAAATGTCTTTTTTTGGCTTGTGATGCAGGTCCCACTGAGTCACTGAGAAGGGAGGGTGACGGCCATGTGAGTTCTTCACTCTTTGCCATGTGTGCTTTGCAAGGGTTTGAACATAGGGGTGATGCCGTCATTTGAAAAGTGAGGAATGAGGTTTTCTGCGTGTGAGCATTTTCTAGGAACAAATTTGATTCAGAGACAATATTCTTGGAAATCATAGTAAATATTCCATTTGGAGATCTCTCTAAAGTTTCCCTGTGATTTCTCAAACCTTTTCAGCAGGATACCCTACTGGATCCAACTTTTCCTCCTTGGTGGGTGTTCCTGTTTTAAATATCCACTAGTGTAGGCTGTAAAACACAGGCAGTCTTTTGGGACTAGAGGACCCTTTTTGCTAAACTATAGTGCATGGCTCTGTGTGAAATACAGCAGGATTTATGACTCATCTTTTATAAACTTGAGCTCTCTCTGCCAACTTCCAAAGCCCAGGCCTTGTTGACTGAGCACAATTAACTGGACGTCTGATTTCTCAGTTTAGTGATTCGTACTCAGGGAAAAACATTCTAGAGGATTAGGATGCTCTTTCAAGTCATTTGATGACATAATAATATTATGTTGGAGTTGAGCAACTGAAATGATGGACTGGGAGTAGCTTCTAACCACATCAACTACATGTGATTAGAACCTCAACTGCTATGATCCCTAGACTGCTTACAGTAGGAAAGTAACACACACCAAGAAGAGGCAGGAGTTCTGTTCTTGGATTATAACAAATTATAATTCATTCAGGGTATGGAATATCCTCTAAAGTATTCCCACTAGCCACAAATTATGAAACAAGGGCCCATATTTTCTTGTATTTTTTTATTTATCCAAGTATCACAATTAGAAGGACTTTCCTTGTAGATTGAATGGTGGTTTCTTTTCTAATTAAACACTAAGAGATTGACACAATAAGATTTAGAGTTCTTTTTAGGAGTTCTGCAGAAGAATAGCTCGTCAGCTGACTTGTTTAGGGACACAAGAGGATAGAGTCTGGGGACCATTCCTGAGACTCTCCTCACATCAATTTTGGTCCTTTGAGCTGTCTTGGGTGATGGGTTACAAAATATTTTCAGTGAGTTGGTATACTAAGTTGAGAAGTAATATCTGCTTTTAAAACAACCTTAACAAAATAGCATAGTTTATTGAGACCAGTTTCAACTTATTGAGATCCTGTGTTTATAGCCAAAGAGGCAAATTTTACAATTAGCAGCGTCCACATCATGAGACATATTAGTGGAGCACTCTGGTTTTTTTTTTTTTTGTTTTTTTTTTTGCGGTACTGGGGATCGAACTCAGGACCCTGTGCTTGCTAGGCAGGCACTTATTCCACTGAGCTATACCCCCAGCCCATGAGACATATTAAAGCAGATGGAAAGTGTGATCCTTGAACTCCATTTGTGTTTCTAGGACACAAACTAAGTGGACAGAGGCTCAGCTTTGATTGAATTGTATCTGCACAGGTACAGGGTGGCAATGAAGGGTAATCAGACACCAGGTAAGCAGGTGATGGTCAGGAGGTGTGACCACTGGGACTCCAAGGAGAAGAGAGTAAGGAACCTCTTGGCACCACATTTCCACGGCCACTTCTTTCCTTGATCCACCCCCCCCCCCCAGTGTTCCCTATAGTTTGGATCTGCATCCCACTTGGAGGCCTGTATGTTGAAAGCTGACTCCCCAGAGCGGGGCTGTCAGGAGGCTGTGGCCTAGCAGAGATGTTCAGGTCCTGGGATGAGCTTCTTAAGGGAGCTCTGGTCTTGGGGCTCCTGGTCCTTCATCCTCCTCCTCTTTTCTTTCCCAGCCATGAGATGAGCAGTTTCGTTCCAGCAGGTGCTTCTGTGGTGATGCACTACAGGGCCAGTACAGTGGGCATCCATGGGCCAAACCACCAAAGCCGTGAGCAGAGATTAGCTCTCTCTCTCTTTAGAAGTCTACTATGTCAGGTGTTCATTCTGCCATGGTGGGAGAACTGACTTGCACAGATCGCATTTTTTCCACTATCTCAGTAAGTCCATGAATGAGAATGTACCTCATTCTCTCAAGGCGTTCTTTCCACAGCATTCAAATTTCATGAATTCGAGCCATGATGTCTGATAGTGGTTATCTTTTCCAAACAGTGGACACATCAGGCACTGTGTTAAGTTGGTGGGGAGATATTTTTAGGCAGAGGGAAAAGAAGCAAAATTTTTGCGTTTGCCTGTGGGTAAGACTGGCCATCATCATTGTCCTTCTGTTTGGCTTTGGGAAGATGCCTGCAACATCTGGAATGATACCAAGGAGATGAAGCCTGGCATTCAGCTCAGTGGTCCAGGTGGGCAGATGGGCGAAATGTAACTTTGTTTGGCCAGAGTCCTTTGTTTTTGGTAGAATCTACTCCTGAGTCACGTGTATTAATATTTATTGTTGAATCTGAATTTAGCTCACTCCATGTAATTGTAATCAAGCATTTAATTTTCCTAGCTGGGTAAAAATGAAAGCTTTGGCTTTCTGGCTATGCTGAATGTTGCGGGCCACAGTCTCTTCCCTGTTTTCTCACCGCTGAGTTCCTTTCTCACAGCCTTTGCCTGTCCTAGCTGATTTGGAGAGTGTGGAATTGGACTGCTCATGACAAAGGCAATGCCATAAGGTGTGATCTTCTCATGTTGTGTTCCTGCTTACAGATGTGATAAGTATTTTATATGCTCACCTCTGCTATGCCCCTGAAATTCTAAGCTCTGACACTTGAACCACAGTTTTTAAAAGGCTCTGTGGGGGCCGTGAGGCTCACTCCCACTTCCAGTGAGGGAGAGTTCTGTGCGGTCCAATTTTGATAGGCTGCTTTTGTGACGAGTGGGCACATGGTGCAGCGTGGCTTCTTGTGGTCCAGATGCTTGGGGGTGCGTTTACGTAACATGGAGGAGAACCAGGGCACAAGGAACTTGGCATCTGAAGCCAGTAAGTACAGATTGCTGTTTGCGTGCCACAGTGTAAAGGATAAATATTTTTGTAAGAAACACATTTAAAATTTGGATCATCACAGAATTCCACATCTCAGTATCACAAGGTTCCTTTCCTTTCCTGGGTTTGGCTTTCTGGATCCCTCTGGGCTGCAGAAGTTGTGAAACAGGTGAAGCTGGAAGGAAGCAGCATCTTCCAAGCTGTACGTATCTGTACCAAGCGTGCATAAGCATCTGTGTGAAAGGCTCTGAGGGAGAACAGGAAAAAAGTCAACCTGAAGTGAATGCAGCTGAATAAGAGAAATAGTAAAGGTGATCGTAGTGGCCTTGACAACGTATGAATACATTTAGTTAAATAGCAGTAGAAGCAGCAGCTGCAGCAAGTACCTATAGAGAATGCGGGGTGGAGCTGGGTGCTTTTCCAAGTGCTTTATAAACAGAGTTCCCCATCACCATGATGGCCCCATGAGGTGGCGCCTTCCTGCCTCTTGCTCTGTAGTGCAGGGCAGGATCTTGTGCCTGGGCCAGTTCCGCCCCATGTATATGCAGAAGTGACTTGTGTCAGGCCAGGCATGTAATTACTAATATTGGGCCCTGCTGAATGTTCTTTTCATTCGGCTGGGGAAACTGGCATTGGGCCCGCCCTCTGAATAGCTCTAGAAACTGAGAATTTTTTCATAATACATTTTGAGACAAAGCCTCATTTGGTGCAATTCATGTGAAGTCTGACCACACTCTAGGAAGCTCTTATAGTGTGAATTTTCATTGGATTTTCTGCAGCAATAGTCCTGTTTTTAATTACCAGGATTGCCCCAGACCTCGAGGGGACGTTACACAACAGGAGGCAGATGCGCTCTAGCATGGTTCCAAATCTTAAAATTCAAATCCCAAATGTGTCAGGCCCCTGGGGTTTCCAACAGTGGTTGTGAAGCTGGGAAATTGCAGGCAATGAATTGCAGACTGAGTTGATTACCAGAGCCTCAAACACCATCACCAAGAGCAGTAGAATATATTTTTCCCTATAATGTGCTCAGATCTATTTTTTCAGATTTTAAAACAATTTAATTTTCATTTAAGAGAAGTGTCTCTGTTGTGTATAACACATTTTGAGAGAGGGCTAAGGTGCAGAATGGCTAACTAATAATACATTTCTTCCTGTAATTATTTTGTGTGGTAAGGACTCTTAAAATTTAACTTCTTAATGATTTTCAAAAGTGCAATCCATTGTTTTTCATTCTAGTCTCTATACTTCAAACCTCTTAGACTTCTTCCTCCTGGCTAACTGAACTTGTGTCTCCTGTGGTCGGCATCTCCTCAAACCAGACCCCTGCCCAGCTTCCAATGCCCGTTCCACTCTCTGCTTCCATGAAGTCAGCTTCCAGGCTGTGCATGTTGGTCAGATCTTATGGTTCCCTTTCTGTGCCTGCTTATTTTATGTAATACCATGTTCTTCAGGTTCATCCATATTGTCACAAAGGACAGGATGTCTCTCTTTATAAAGGCTGATCAGCATTCTGTTGTGTAGATAGACATTTTCTTAACCTATTTATCAGCTCATGGACATATACACTGGTCCCATCGTGTGACTCTTGGGAATTATGCTCCAATAAGATGGGAGTACAGGTATCTCTTTGCCATGTTTATCTCATACCCTTTGGCTGTACACCCCAGAGTGGGACTGTTGGATCATATAGTGGTAGCGTTTCCTCAAGGGAGGCTCCACAAAGGCTCCAGAGATTCAGCTTCCTATCAGTAGGGTGCGAAACGTCCCTCACATCCTCTCCAACACTTGTTCTCTTCTGGTTTTTTTTTTAATAAGAGCCTTTCTAGTAGGTATTATTACTGGGGTCGGGGGGGGTCGGTATGTACTCCTTTAGGGATTCTTCCCAGGTTCTTGTTGACTGGGACAAAGATTGGATGAGATGAGCAGAAAAGGTAGAGAGGTTTTACATTTATTAAAAGTAGGAAAAGAAGTATTCTTTGCAGAGTGAGAGAGCTGGCCACTGTGAGAGGCAGTGGCCACCATGTTAATGGCAGCCATCTTTTGTACCCCCCCCCATTCCTGACTGGCATCAGATCTAGGCCTTCCTATCAAAAGCCTGCTTGATCCCATGCCAAAAGAATTGAAGAGAGCATTTTCTGATTGGTCCCAGGTACAGAATTTGGGTGCGTGTGTCCCAGATCTCTGACATGTATGAGACAGCCGGCTGGCCACACCCTAATCTCTTGCCTCCATATGAAGTAATATCTCATTGTGATTTTAATTTGTATTGCTCTAAGAGGATATAGTTCATCTCTCCCTTCTGATTTATTAATTTTTTAATATAGATACGCTGATGTTGGGTGTATCCTCTCGCACAATTGACTTCTTTGTTGTTATAGCATGATTTTGTTTCTTTCCACAACTTTTTATTTCAAATCTACTTTTTGAACTGTTTCTCTCTGTTTTCTGGAATTCTGTTGAGCTTCCTTGAAACAATTATTTTGGATTCTTTGTCAGGCAGTCCCTCAGTCTCCATTGCTTTAGGTTCAGTTACTGATAGTTTATTTTGTTCTTCTGGTGGGATCATGATTCCCTATTTTTTCCCCATCCTGTGGTCAGGTATTGGTGACCTATGGCTGTGCCCACTCCAGGCCATGTCTGGGGAAGTCATTCACTAATCAACCCCTCCAGAGATCCCTACCCGGCATGGTCCACAGTGGGCTTGGTGCTGGAAGGCCTGGCACTCCCACTGCTCAGCCCTTTACACTAACCCCTGGGCAGGGGTCTGATCTGGTCCCACAGAGGAGCATCCTTCCCTATAATGGATGGTCACCACCGCACATGGGATACTCAGAGAACTAAATAGGAGGTGCTCATACCACTCGCCTAAATATAATGTCCCCTGCAGTCCTTGAAGTCCTTGAAAGCAGACAAAATTTGCACTATTCTTTGTATTTTCAGTACCTCCAACAGGGCCTCGCACACAGTCGATGCTCAGTCAATATTGAATTGATCTTCCACTTTAGTGGTGGCCAATGACACAGATGGATTTTTCCAAGATTGCCTTATTATTTAGAAATACAGGAAAAGTAAAAAGAGAGTTCCTGGTTTCTAAGTCCAGTCCGTGACCCACCATGCCATGTCTCTAAATTCTGCTGTGGGAGAGTGATTCTAGGAATAAATTGGGCAGAAAGAACTCAAGTGACTGAACAGCCAGACACAAGACACATGCGAAATGCGCTGGACTCCAAACCACATCCATTAAGACTCATGAAAACAGAGCTGTTTGTATGTTGTCTTACATTCATGTGGTATTTGTATTCTCATAGATGACTGGCTTATTTAGTAAGCTGAATAAAACTTAGAAGTATATTAAGCAGATTTGTTTGCAGAGCTACCCTCAAGAGAAGAAAAGTAAGAGAAAAAAATACAGCAGGTAGCAGTGAAACCCAAAATCTGGTGCTTTGGAGACCCTAAGAAATAAGTAATGGAGATGGTTTAAGGATGATTGGAAAGTTCCTGCTGATGACACCTAACAGTGGGCAGTGCAAAGATGATAATTTATTCTGGCTTAAGCATCACTGTCTGTAGGTTGAAAAAAATAGAAATGAAATGAATGATGCCAACTTGAGGGGGAGAAATCATAACCAAATATTCGTCTTAAGTATTAAACCAAGCAATGGTTAGACATTAGCTGCTCAAGGAATACGTAGCAGTTTCAGTTTCTCTTGTGCTGGTTTTTATTTGTAGGTGAAAGGGGCATTATTTACAGATGTCTGATAACATTGAATGTGTAAAAGGACAGCATGGATCTTTATACTTAGTATGCTGGTCCTGTTTTCTTTGGCCTCTGTAGAGGAACAGGGAATCATAACTAGTCATCGCTAATCACTCGGGACACCTGGCAGACAAGAGGCCCACATTCCCTGGACCCTTAGCCTTCGTGGAAGTGACTGAAATATTCCAGAAGCACAGTTAGAACCTTGCTTTTCCACAGTCCCGAGTGATCTCTTGGGGCCAGGAGGCTGGCAAGTCACTTCAAAGGTCTCACTGAACTACCTGGAGATCACTGAGCCGGTGGAGAGAACTGAGCCTGGTGAGTGCAGAGTTGAGGATATTTGGATTCTGTGCCATGGAGCAGGTAAGCACATACTCTTGATGGCACTTGGGGAACATGGTGTTCCTGTCCCATTCAGTCCATGAGGATATTAAAGAGGCTGTCCTGATCCACTTTTGGAAAGAAGAGAGTACAGTCCTTGGAACTCACTTTATGTGGCTTCCATCAGAGATACTTTTACCCACATGATGGCTCTCAGTTGTTAAAAGATACCCAATGGACAGAGGCAGATCCAACACACTGTCCAGGTGAGGGAAGGTGGCTTGGTACCAGGACCCTATGTGTCCTCTGGGCTGACTGTGGGTTGCTTGGCAGGTAGAGGGCAGGTGCAACTTCATCCTGTGCTCTTCTGTGGCCAGGAGCTGGGGGAAGTGCGCAGACAGCACAAACATGTCGGTGGCCTGCTCCGGATGGGACCACGTGGAATTCTTCAAATGTAAACGGATGCATGCACGCAGAGAGAATTATTGAGTCACACTGCCCACCAGCATTTCTTCTTAAGAGGCAGCTTCACACAGGCCTCAGAGGAGAGACGAGCTTTGTTAGTCCTCATTCTCCATAGCTGAAGGTGGTATGGGCTCTGCCCTACCTTTCCTGGACTTCCTTGATTCTGAGCTCAGTTTGGCGGCCAGGAATCTCTTGACTAAGTCAGAGATGGGCCAGAGAAGGGACAGGAATCTTAATGTGGGCTTGGCAGCTCCACTCCAACATCCACCAAGGCTGCATGGTGTTTAGCTTCATGGAGGAGGTCAGATATTGTGTGTTGATCTCAGGTGATATTTACTCTGCCACACGGGGCTTACTTATGTGCTGTATGCATATACGGTTGTCTTGGGCACTTTCCCATTGCTGGGACAAAATATCCAACACCCACAAGTTAAAAGAAGAGAGGTTTATTTTGGCATAAGTTTTTAGAGGATTCAGTCCATGGTCTGCTGGAGGGCCTAGTAGAGGAAAAGTGCTCACCCCATGGCAGCCAGGAGGCTGAGAGGGCAAGGAGGAGCTGGGGACTGGAGCACACCCATCCAGGTCCTGCCCCCGTGATGCTCCAAGCAGACCTTACCTCCTACCAGCACATTCAGCCGCGCACTTATCCACGGATGGACCCGGCGATGAGCATGACACCCCCAAGAGGTAATCGCCTTGCACACACGTGGGACTTTTGAGGGACATTGTAGGTGTAAACCATGACCATGGTGTCTAAACATTCTTTACCAGCTCTTCAGCAGCAGGAGTGGATAGAAACAGAACATGTGTGGTAGTTTGTTTGTTGTAAGTTTGATCAGTTTCTAGTAGCATTTCGGTGATGTTCTTTCTTACTGGGAATGCTCTGTCCTACACTGTGAACATTCCCTTCAACCTAACCATCAGGATCTGTCTTTTTTTTTTTAAAGAGAGGTTCACTGAGCATGATTAAGATTTTTCATGAAACAGGACAAAGCATCATACCTCTTCCTTTGCTCAAAAGCTACACCTTCTCCCCAGTTTCGTAGCTGTTATGAACTCCAGGTTATTCTGTAGGGTACATTATTTACACATAGAGTGAGCTGCCTAATAGGATGATCTGGCTTCCTGTTCCAGTGGGAAGATGGTAAGTATCTCTGGGGCAGTCTAAAAGCTCATCACTGCCCTGCATCCGCCAGCCTTCTGTGCCTTCCTTAGATGCAGGGTGAGCCTTGCAGGAGGCAGCAGTGCCCAAGGAAACAGGGGGTTCAGATCGTGCCTCCGCTGCCTACTACATGATCTGGGCAGCTTTCTGTGTCTGAGTCACTCTTCCGTGAAACAGGGTCGAGTACCTGTGTAGGAGCAGCGGGTGATTAAACAGGACGCCCTGGGTGGTACCTGAGCTTTCTCCTCCTCTCTTCCCCCCTCCTGCCCAGCCTGTGACCTTTTCTGTCTCTGGTTTGGAGAAGGACAGAGCTTTGCAGAGGACCATGTGTTTTTCCAGAATTGGAAGCTCTGTACTCTGGAGGCTGAGGGCAAACTTGCTGAGTCCCTTGCTGGATCATAGCAATGTTTTGCTTTTGTCTCAGAGCTTTGGGCTTTCAGGAAGCTTAACTCAGTCTTGCACACACGGGAAGTTTCTGCTTCTGTGGTGGCGGTGCCTCTTCTCCCCATATGAGATTCATGTCCTACTTTTGTTTTAGAACGAGTGCCAGGAAAACTTGGTCTCTCTGGGGAACTGATATTTTTTTCTCACTGGGATGATTCTGTAACTTATGTATTACTCTTTTTCCCCTGGGTTCCAGGAAGCTCAAATTAAAAATTAAGTCTCAGTCATAACAACTCTATTTAATCTTACTGGTTCTACTATTTTATTTCTCTTTCACAACTCAATCACATGTACCTATAATGTGAAACATTTTCTGGGTTATCTCATCGGACCTTGTTCATATTTTATATTGTTAATGAGTCCTTATCTTTTCAATGTGTACAGAAGCTGGCTTCTGTAGAGCTTAGGGTGTACACATTTTTTTTTTGAGATAGGGTCTTGCTCTGTAGCCCAGGATGGCCTTGAATTCACCATGTACTCCAGGCTGGCCTTGAACTTGCAGTGATCCTCCCGCCTCAGCTCTCTGAGTGCTAGGATTACAGGTGTGCACCACCACACCTGGGTTCACTCAGGATACATCATGCATTTTGCCAATGTTTCAAATTGCACTGTTATTAGAAAAAAAAAGTCACTCAAAGTAGTAGATGATAATGACATTTTTAGAATAAAGGACACATAGACCTTTTTTTTGCTTTAACTAATTGCTTAAAAGAACAATCTTTAAACACCTGCAAGGAAAGCTGAACTTGGCCATCCCAATTGGCCATACCACCTCCCCGAGGTGTGCCGTCCAGGCAAACGTGTAACTCTGGTTGGCTTCAAGCCTGAGTCTCACATCCGAAGCTTGTGTGTTTAAATCCATCTTCACAGTCGCTCAGTCTGATTTCCAACTCCGAAGACCTAGAGCCGCGCTACTTCCAGGAAAGGCACCACAGTTTCAACACTGCCTGCATCTGATGGTCTGATGCTTGAGCATTTGCTTCTTTCTCTCAAACAGACCAATTCCTTATTGACGTTAAGTTCTATCACCTTGCAAAGTGTGGACGAGAAGCCTATGGAGAAAGTTACCACAGTGTGGCTGAAGTCCGGGGTTTGCAAGAGACAGAGGAGAGCTGCTCCATGGTCTCTCCCGACGTTTCTGAAATGAGTCTTCTGGGTTTAAACGTTGGCACTGACAGTCTCTGTCACATCTGCTTCTCTCACATGGTCTTGCTCTCACCGTGGGAGCCAGGACATCATGATTTAGAGAGAAGAAGAAGCCAACGCAGATAAAGAGGTGCACACCTGTAATCCCAGTACTCTGGGAGGCTGAGGCCCGAGGACTGCAAGGTCAAGCCCATCCTGGGAAACTTGAAGACTTAAGGGGGCCCTGTCTCAAAATGTTTTTTAATAAGGCTAGAGATGGAGATGTAAAAGCTCTGGGTGTAACCCCCAGTCCTGTGGGGGGAGGAGAGCGAGGAAGAAGAAGCAAAAATGAGTGTCCATGTGGTCTCCTGCCCCTCCTGTGCCTGGCTTCTTCTAGCACTGGGCGTAGAGCCCATGCCGCACCCCCAGCATCCCTGAGGTCGCCTGTCCAGTGAGCATGACCTCTTCCAAAGGGATTCACTCTCCTGCCGGGGGCCTGAAAGCACGGCCTTTGCCGTATTTGGAGTGGAGCAAAGCCCCTGTGTGCAGCATGGATTTGACTTTTGGGAAGTGATCAAATTATTTCGAGTTCAGTTGGGTGACCTGAGTGAATAACCAGCCTGAGTAAAACAATTTTTCATTTAGAAGAAAACAAGCACATAAACATGGGCTGAGTAATAGCTGTGGAATAACAAGAATGGTTTCCTTTGGAAGCTTGGGAAAGGACTTCTGGGAATTCAAGAAATGCAAGGCACTGCTGTGACGAGGTCACCTTTTTGAAAAAGAAACAGCTGTAGCTGGAAAACCTAGTGCCTTCCATCGATGCAGTTTTTGTTGTTTCAATTCTACGTCCTGTTTAAGCCACCCACCCTGGTACCTCCAGTGCCCGTTTCCTGCTAAACAAGGTGCTACCAAAGAACAGAGAGATGGGTCTGTGGTGTGAGAGGCCTCCTGTCCCCAACTGGCCCCTGCAGTGGTCTAGAACCTTTCAGATCTTGAAGGCCGTGTGACTTGACTTATGGAGCCCCACACACGATTAGGAGACAGCATATCTTGATCCTAAATGTCCGTGACTTATAAATATACTAACAAAGTGGGAAGAATGCTGCATCAATCAGTCCACCTGTCATTATTTAATGATTATTGAAAATGCACCATATCCCAAGTGTTGCTCTCATTACTGGGACCTCGAAAATGAATAGCTACAACCCTTGAGAGGCCTAGCCTCCACTGTCTCAGGACTGGGCAAGTCATGTGGAAGGGAAGATTGGCCTGGATAGGGCAGATAAAAAAGCTCAAGGAGAAGGGTCAGAGGCAGAGAGAAGAGCCCAAGGGGTTTTTACTGTGTAGACTGGGAAGAGGCCTAGTCCCTCTCAGCAGCCCCTCTCCTCCAGGATGTTAGAAGGCTGCTCCAGCCTCTTGCTTCCTTGTGGCACAGAGCTTGGGCACCCTTTGAGCCCTCTTGTCCTGGGTAACCTTGATAAGCTGTGTGGTAGAAAGCCACAGGCCTCTCAGGGAATGTGTTCCACATGATTTGGAACTTGAAGTCACCTAGAGCTCTTGGTCTTCTGGCCCATGGTCTTGGGGTAGCACAGAGCAGGGTTACTGTCAGAGGGTGCTGTTGGGGAACCCCTGGGTGGTGCTTTCTTCTTGGGTTTAAGCTGCACCTTGCATCTGTGGAAGAGTCCCGGATGGGCCATCCCTTGTCTGGCTGTGGGGACTCGAGGAGAGGGGTTGGGGGCTTCCTTTTGTGTCATCCTTCTATCCCAACTCGTGAGACCTCTTTCGAAAGGACAACTTGAGTGAGAGGGGCAGGGAGAAGAACTGTCTTTGGCTCCTTTTCCAAGGCACGGTGGTGGCCTTGTGGGGGTGGCTCGTTTCCATGCACACCGCACACCCCCATTTCCTTCTCCAGCATGTGCAATCTCTGCCCTCTTCAGAAGGTGAACTGAGAGCTTGCTTATTATAAAACTGCGACCTGTGAGGAGGGAGGTGTTCCTTGACAATGTGACATCATCCAAGCCTTTAGGTGTTGAGTCATCATTATTTTTAGGCAGCTCTGTGCTTTTTCTGGCCGTTCTAAGAATAGCCCTGTGTCTGGACTCTGCAGAAAGTCACCTCAGTGACGATCCTGTCACCAAGATGCAGTTGGGACAGAATGCCTTCTTGAGTTCCAGGTCTGGGGCACGCTTTTCCACCTCCAAAGGTTTTGCCTTTTGAGGTGTTCTGTAGCCCATGAAATAACCTTTATCAAGGGTGTTACTTAAAGTTGTCCACTGTGTGTCAAGGTACTCATTGCTGCAAGCAGCAAGAACCGCTGTAAAGTAAAAGTCATCGCTCCTGCCGGACTCCTCCTCATCTCTACACAATCACTGCCTGCTTGGGTTTTGAAAATCTTAATCCCGTGACTTTATCCAATGTGTAAACTTGTCAGGATGTATTTCCACATGTGCGTGTTACAGATTGAGTGATACTAGCTGCCAAGTTAGGATGTGCAGTAGGGGGTATTGCTATTGGAATCCAGGCCAACACAAACATCATTATAGCTCATCATATTTAGCAAGCAAAGCAATGGTTAGATTTGGTGACTGGGCATCAGGAAGGGTTGCACAAACCCATGAGTGGGGCTCTGTGGGCCGGCCTGGGGTTGGCCACCCCATTGCCACTCAGAATGCGTGACCCATTTAGGATCTGTTCATTTTCCATGGTTCTCCTGAGTCAAGAGGGGTGCTCGTGGTCTGTGAGTAGAAATACATGCTTTTCCAGTGAAACGTAAGTGAGAGCAGCTGCTTGGGATAAAAGCAGATCATTGTATGGCCTGTTTCTTAGGACTGTTGTATGCCCAAGTGATAACACTGTCATATGTCATATGTCTGGTGTCCCAGTGTGGCTGGAAGGACCAGAGTGTGTGTGAACATGGGCTTTGTTTTGAGCCCCAGGACTCTGAAGAGTTGGCTTTGGCTCACTGTCTCAGACTCAGCCTCACCCCCACATGGGTGGTTCTGTGCCTCCTTAGGGAAATGATGGGGCATAGTCTTAGCATGGTGATTGCCACCCCATGCCCCCAACCCAACCCCACTGTCTAGAGTTGTGTGGCACAGGAAGGTTATTCCACCCAAATCCAAACCTTACCTCCCCAACCTGCACAGGGTTGCTGAGAAACACAGCTGGCCTAACCTAAGGTGGCATCATTCCAGAGCCTGCAAGTGGTGGTGACCGGTCAAGACTGTGATTTCTGCCACCAGCTAAGAACTCAGAGGAGCCTTGGCTTCCTTCTCTGTGGACATTGCTGATGCCCCAGAGCAGTGTCCTGGTGCACTCCAAGGTCTCTTCTCATCACCCTCAAAAGGATGTCACCATGGAGGTGGTGTCGAGGGCAGTGAACCCAGTGACTGCCTTGGAACCCAAGCAAGTAGATCTGTTCATGTCAGCCAGCCCAGAGTATACAGTCTGATTGCTGGCCCTTTTGCACAGAGCTTCGGGAGCAGACACCCAGTTCCTTACTTTAAAAAAAAAAGCCAGTTCCACAGCTTCCTTCCCTGGCACTCTCCAGGAAGCTTCCTTTCCCTTTGCATTGAATGAACAGTTCAAGACCCGCTGTAGGCTGTGGGCAGGTCTGTTTGTCTTCTCCCGCGTGGAGCCCATTATGCACTGGATTTCTGTTCTAGTCGGATGACTTCCTTAGAAGTTTTCTGGATAGACAGTGCAATCTTGCCTTTCTGTTCTGTTTATCTTTTCCTCAGTTTGTGGGAGAAAACTGGATTGGTTTTCTGTGAGCAATTAAAGCCATTTCAAATTTTAATTTCAGGAAGCAGAAGTCTATTGAATGCAGGATGCTCTGCTATTCGGCTGTTTCCTCCCTGCCAGGCAAGTTTTAACTGAAAGTAAATTGTGATTGGCAACTTAAGTAGGTCCGATCATGTTAGAGGGGATTAACATTTACATCAGAAAGAGAAGGTAAATGAGAACAGAGTCTTATGGAATCTGAATATGTTTTTTTTCAATATTCATTAAGTACTTCAAGAGTGTTCCTCAGAAGATTAGTCACTTAAGCCATCACATTTTTGTGAAGAAGATAGTAGGGCAAGAATCACAGTACAGTAGCCGAATGAAAAGTGATGTTTCTCTGGGGAAGAAAAATGATTATAAAAAGAGGATTGGAGTTTGTATGACTGACTTTAATACACTTGATGCTTCATACGATTAAAGAAGTGATTTAAAGGATAATCCCCTAAGACTCCTCCATAGTCAGTGTAGAAAGAATTATAGCTTGTGCCATCCATTGTAACCTTTTAAACCCTCCCCTGGCAAGGCTGTCATTTCTGTAATATATTAATTGTTGCTTGGAACAAGAGTGTGGATTTATATTCTGATCCATATAGAAATGTCATCATTAATAAATAATGTGATGCCACAACATACTTAATTATCAGAAGCTCTGCTGCCAGGAATAGAAATACTATGGGCAGTATAGACCCCGCCATGGTGAGAGCCACTCCAGAGCTGCTCCCCTAGGAGCTGTTGACATTTGGGATAGATAATCCTTGGTGTGGAGGCTGCTCTGTGCATTGCCGGGTGCTTAGTAGCGTCCCTTGTCCTCCACCCACTAGACGCCTTAGGGTGGCCCTGTTTCTACTTATGATTGCTAAAATGGTCCCCAGATACTGCCACAAGTCCCATTGAGTGCCAAAGTGGCCCCAGTTGAGAACTTCTGGCCTTGTTGATCGATCTGAGGGACCAATAAAAGAGATTCCCGGGCATCCTTAGTGACTATTCTAGAACCTCATCTCACAGGATAAGACTTTCAGGGTGAGTCTGTGAAAACAGCACTAAATAAAATTAGCAAAGCTGTAATCTGTTTCTTAACATCTCCTTATCAGTTTTCTTCTTTTTCCACCCCAAGTTAGGAAAATGAAATTCGCCAGGTCCTCTCTGGCCATTTCTGACTAGTGGCAGGAGGGCCCCATGTGGCAGCCTTGTCAGAGCCCCCAGCAGGTCCCCCCATGGGTGGTAGGAGGTTGTCCCACACCTAGGATGCCAGACATTGTGGAGTTCAGGCCAATGTGAAATTTTATTCTGAGATAGTTTGTTCACTGGGCTAAGTACCCATGTGGTTAGACCCAACACTTTCCTCATTTGGGTAATATTTGATGTCCCAAGAAGAACACATGTCTCAGGTCTGCACCCAGAAAGCTGGAAGCAAGGCTGCATTGAGGTGACCAGAACACAGGCAGGATGGAGGACTTTTTTAAAGTACTAAAGCTAAATTGTGGCTCATAGGAAAGACTAGGACCCAATGTTTTCAGAAAACCCATGTTACCAGTGCAAAACATTTCATATTCAATCCAGGAATATGTGTTGGGGCGTTGCAGCTGAGCCAGTTGTGAACAGCATTGACATTATGGTTTGAAATCACCTGAGGAGGATCCACACCCTCCCTGGAAATGAATGGGCTCCATCTGCTGGGGTGTGCACCTACCTTGTCGGCTTCCTGATGTTTCTGCAGCAAACCACCATGGGCTTAGTGGCTCAAAACAACATGAATGTATGATTAGCATTTTGGGGTCAGAAGTCCTCACTCCACAATACCAGCCCATCCCTGTTCTACTGGCTTTACTATGTTGGGCCTTGGAGTTTCTCTGAATTTGGGAGCAGGATGAACCTCTTCCCCTCACCCCCATAATTTACCTCTACCCACAATTTTCAGGACTGTGAAAATACTCTCATTTGACTTTCTGTTGCTGACTGTTTATTATGGTCAACCTCATTTTTTTGTGATGCATAGAAGAAGTAAAGAAATTACCCAAAGCTATACAGAGCCTGCACATATTTTAATTGGTAAGTTAGGGTGGAGTTTTCGCTCCTCAGTAGTAAAATAACCAGTGCACACCTTAAGGTTCAAGGATTGCACTATTGGTAACTGATGGAGCAGAAGGATATGTATGTCCACCTTCCTCATGATTACCTAGTAAAAAGTCAAACAGCTCTCAACTGAGATGTCTTTTGTCACAGACCAGGACGTTGGATTGCTAACTCTTCAATATACACCAACTGCCAACTTGTCATGCTAAGTTGATCAGGGATGGCCAGATTTGTTGGGCACAAATGATTTTCATGTTTCAAGTTTGTTTCTAAAGATATTGATGGTTTTTAATGAAGCCTGAAAAATAAACACTCAGCAACAGGTGATAAAGCTAAAGCTGACACAAAAATAGTTATTGTGGTAAATTAAACCTCCATAAAACTGATAAAGTAGAGTTAGCATTTGGAAGAATGGCTTATAAAGACAGATGGGGGAGGGAGTAGAGGGGAGAGAAGTAAAAACATTTAAAATGTGTTATGTACATGGACCAAGTTCTCAGGATGAATGTAATCATTATGTGCTGCAAACATGCACTAATAAAACTTTTAAAGAATTACCTGAAAGAACAGTGTGTAATTCACTGTTAGGAAAATAGGGTAGCGGGCTAATTGAGATAATTTACTGTAAGCCTTCCATCTTGGTTACAGTATTTTTGTTTTCCGTTTTCACCTTCTAATCTGTATTGGTACTCCATATATTTCATTTTGAACAGAATGGCTATGATTTTGCTTTATAAATGTATAGATAATACAAACTCACTGTCTCGCACATTTTATTTGGCAATGAGAAAAAGTGCTTCACCTGTAACAGGAACTCCATGCAGTGCTAACCCCACCTGTGACTGTCCAGAAGGATGTGGGGCTACAGCAATCAAAGTACAGACCAGAGAATTGTTTTCCTTAATTCTAACTTTTAAATAACTGTTGGGTTAAAATGAAAGGAGGCCAGGTAATAAGTGTTTGTTTTACAGTAGTCAGGATTGAACTCAGGGTCTTTGCACTGAGCTGCATCCCCAGCCTTTTCTTTGTTTCTTATTTTGAGACAAGAGCTTGTTAAGTCATTAAGTTGACCATTCTGGGCTGACATTTGCCATCCTCCTGCCTCAGCCTCCCAAACAGCCATAAATGTGTGCTGCTGCATGTGGCCTACCTTTGTTGTATTTGTGAGGACTGTAATGCACACACTTCTCGTGGGCTTAACAGTTTTAGTCCTATCCCAGGATCACTTTCCTCAGTCCTAGGAATGCCCATCCTGAGCTGTCCCACACCTGTGAACCCAGGGGCCACCTCTAGCCTCCTTGTTGTTCACTGCTGACCAGGACTAGGGTTGCCTGTCCTCTTCTGGTTTCCTTGCATGAATTCACTGAAGATCGATATATGCAATGATACATTAAATGATTACTTCGCTGCAATTTGATTTTTATCTGGGGAGTTTTCATTAACATTTAAGAGCAAGTCATTTATTTTAAACAGAAATCTTCCGATATATACAGTGCAGGAAGGAAATAACTATGTGTTGGTGTAAACACCATGCGGGGAAGCAGAGTAAAGACAACCAGGAGATGGTGCTTGAACTTTGCTGCAGAAAGTTCCTCCCAGCCTCCCCGCTCCCATGCCTGGCTCCTACCCAGCCGCATTCTCTTGCTAGAGATCCTTTTCCTGATAGATGGCGTGTGCGGCCCTCTACACAGAAGTACTTTCAAGGCTTTCGCAGGAAGAATCACCTTTTTCTCCTTCTTCCCTCAGTTGTTAATAACCCATAGTAGGAGCTGGGGATATAGCTCAGTGGAATAAGCGCCTGCCTAGCAAGCACAGGGTCCTGAGTTCAATCCCCAGTACTGCCAAAAAAAAAAAAAAAAAAAAAAACCATAGTGTCTCCAGCTAGCGGTCTCCCTCGGTTCCTGTGTCTGTCATTTCCTGTTTCATATCCTGGCCACCCAGGAGCTGGGGGTGTGCTACTGCTTGTCCTTCTGAAGAGAGCCGTCTTGTATTTCTCAGTGGGAAGAAATAAAAGGGCACTCACACCTAGTAGGCCATGCGAGCTGCAAATCCAGACTGTCTACGAGAAGGCAAACTTGAAAGCAAATGAGGGGAGCTAGAGCATCGAACTCAGCTATAACCGTCTTTTTTACTCCAATCTCTCCACCTCCCTTCTCCCCCTAAGCAATTTTATTCAGGCCTTTAATTGCCAGCTGTGCATATGCTAGTAGCCCCAGCATCCTGTACCTAAATCAGCAGCTCTTCTGAGCGAAATATGAGGCCCCCGCCTTACTATCTCGTGACACAAACTAAGGTCCAAGCCTGGAGCCCTGCTTTTTCTCTTTAACCCCCTCTCCTTCCAGTGTGCTCTGCATTTCTGCCCGAACCACCTACACCCAGTTTCTCCATCAGAAACTCCTCCTCCCACACCCACACCCCTCATGATCTAACCTCAGTGCCATTATCATAGGCAGCTAAGTCAGATAGAATTTAATGTACAGTCAGAGAGGGACTGGGCTCTCAGTAAAAAAAACAAAAACAAAAACAAAAAACCACAGATATCAGAATTGTGGCTGTCAGAATCAGGGAGCATCTGAAGAATGCAAGGCCTTGAGATGAAGTCACAGTGGCCCAACTTGAGGCATAATAAGCAGAACTGTAATTAGTACTGTTAATCCAGATATACATCAGAACCCCCAGACAGTGGCTAGAACACCTGGACCCATCCCTCCCCAAAATGCTCCTGTTTCAGAAGTTATAGATAAGCCAAAGTTAATGACGTCAGCCACATACCCTTGCTGTGTGCCCCTCTGCCCTACTGGGTTAATATTAGCTAAACCACTCTACTTGCCATCTTATTATTTGATTATAGTTTGACCCACGTTGTACCCACTTTGTGATTTCTCTGTATAAATTACTCCCAACACAGGGCCTCCATGGCCACCCATTCGGGACCCCTCCTGTCTCTCAGTAAACCTTTCCTTCTCGCCTTTTTTGTCCTTTGGAACTCATTCTTCAATTTCAGGGCACCCAAATTTGACATCGCTGACATTTAGCAGGTTGGGAGTGATCTTTCACCTCTATCAGAGTGATCTCCTAGACATCTCCCTGCCGGGCACTGTCATCCCTGGCTCTAAGATGCTTCTTGCCTGGAAACTGCGGTTTCCTCTGTGGTGGTCTCTGACTTGATCACTCTGGCCACATTTCCACATATTTTCTTTGCACATTGAGTCCTGGGGGGTGGGTATTTCAAAGCTCAAATCTGTTAAGTATAAAACACATCAAAGGCTTCCTGTTCCTTTCTGGATAAATCCATATTGTCAGCCTGGTTCTTAACACCTACCCATCCCAAAGGTTTTCTCCCTTGTCATAGCCCCTGGGCTCTGTGCCTCAGCCACATGATGAGCCTCTTCCTTTTCACGTGCCTGTGTTGGCATGTGCCCAGGGCCTTTGCACATGCTGCATCCTCTGCCGGTGCTCATCACTTACACCCCGCCCCGACACTCCTGCCTTTGCACTCAGTGCAAAGACCCTGAGTTCAATCCCCATGTTCCACACCATCACAAGGCTGGGTTTCTCCCTGCAGCATGCTCCCCTCAACACCAGAGGTCCATTTCCCCTGGGGCTATTAACTGAGACCCTTACATTAGACCTTACAGCACCCCAGAGTGGGACTACATCTGACCCAATGGATGACAACCCCACCCACCTGGCACAGAGCCCAGCACTGCATCTATGGGGAAACCAACCTGTGACTGGTGCTTTTCTTTTCTTTTTTAAAATTTTTTTATTTTAAAGACAAAAGAATGGAGACATATCAACAACCAAACAGACATAAACCAGAATAACACAAAAACAATAAAGGAAATACAAAATTATAGAGAAGATAGTAGGAATTAACAAGGGATGCTGTATTACATAATGTTATCTTCACATTTGTTAGTCAGTTATATAAATAAAGGCACATACGATTTAATCAAACAATTTTCTCCACCCTCATCTCCGTGGTTCTCCCCAGCCAGTCATCTTACCACCGATCATAACTGTACATTTTGGTTTTATTCATTCCCTCGGGCTCTCACATTGGAAAGACACATGGCTGCTTCAAATTATGCTGCAACACACACGGGTGCACACAAATTACTATGGCATTAGGTGGAAAAGCACCCAACCTCAATGACGGTACATAGGCAGGGACCCAGGCACACTATGATCAGCATTCCACCGACAAGCCCTTGAGGCTCTTGGGGGCCCAGTCGAGTCTGCAGGGTCACCCCTATGCATTGCCAGGCTCTGCCCTGTCACTGTGCGCTCAGGGGCCCTGTCGAGATTGCGGGGTCGCCCCCATGTATAGTTGGTGCTTTTCACAGGTGCCTGTGGACCACAGGGTCCTGATGGAGACATTTCCCATGGCACCCAGGGATTTCTTTCAGAAATTAATAACTATGATTATCCCCAAGATAACATCTCCCTTCTCCCATAGAATAACTGAGAAAACTCTGCTGAGTCTGCATAATTTTACATGACCCTTGCAGCAAGGGAGGGAAGCAGAAGGTGGAGACCCACAGCCATTTGTTGGCGTGGTTGCCGATCGGTTGTGATCGGGACTTGAACCCTTGTCTTCTGGCTCCATTTGCTAAGCTGGCTCAGGGTGAGTTCCGAGTGTGTCCTGCAGACCTGATTTTGGACTTATTTATTTACTGTTAGCATACTGTGTTTCTGTGTGGTAAATGGGACACTCTGGGTGCATTTCTATAGAAAGCCCAGTTTCTGTAATCCTGTAATCCTTTCTGCTCCTGTCACTCAAGCCAAGGTCCACCTTTCAATAATTGTAGCTTTAGCTAAGTCGATCACCTCACATTATCTCTGAGGCTGGGGCCCTCTGCTCTTACTGTCTAAATGTTTCTGCCAATGAATTTATCATCTCTCAGCCTTAATGGTAAAGACATAAAATCTGCACTCAGGAAGAGAAGAGGTTGCCTGTCAAGGCTTCTCTGCACTCCAAGAAGAGAGCAGGTGGAAAGGGGACCAACTGGACAAAGAACAAGACCTCCCCCCGGAAAAGAGGAGCCCCTGGGCCTTCTGGGAGCTCCAGGCTCCGGCGCTTCAGACCCAGGGGAGAGGTGAGCTGCTCATGTGGCAGATGAGGGCAGAGAAAGATTGGCTACCGTCCCTGTCCCAGGTCATTGGTATTTCCCACTACTTTGCAGCACAGAGATCGAAGATTCTTCTCTGCAGCTTCTAAGGTGTTGCTCCAGAGAAAATCTCAGGCAGACCATTTGTTTATTGGTTTTGTCCACAAACATGGAGTGAATTCTAGCTGTGTCTGAGTCATTGTCTAAAGGGTGATTGGAGAAGATATAAACTGTGCTGTTACTCATGGTGCCAAGCTCCTAGCAGGCAGAGAGAGCAAAGGAACATGGGAAGAAATACTTAATATGACCTCAGATCACTGTGGAAGTGACAGCGGCACAGCGGGGCAGGAGACCCCACATTGCTCTTACCCTCAGTCTTGGGGTACAGAGCTTTTCCACTTCTCCAGCTCTGTGCCCCACCTTGGGGCCAAAACTGTGGTGCAGAGGAGGCTGGAGAAGGCCGACTGTGGAGTCCAGGCTGGTGCCCCTCAGTCCTGAGCAAACGTGGCTCTTCTGTCACGGAGAAGAAAGGAACAGCTGTGTGAGTCCGCCAGAGCAGCGACTTAGGCTTTGATTTCTTCCTGTTTGAATTGTCCCACGTTGTTTCCCCCCATCTGTCTTGGAAACTCTGGTGCCCGATGAGAATTCCGCACCTATGGAGAGACAGACGTCAGGGCTCAGGGACAGGAAGCAGTGCTGTGCCGGGACTGGGCCCACCACGTTCATCTGATGGGTTCAGCATCTCCTCCTTCAGTGCACAGTGTTGCGCAGTCCTGCTATGCACCAACCCTGGGGGTGGGGGATGAAAACAAATCGGTGAAAAAAAGTAAGAATGGAAAGTAATAATGAATGAAAAAGAATGCAAAATCAACGGATATGCTACTTCCTGCTATGTACCTAGCATATTTTAATTATTTTTATAATGTAAACTCATTTAACCTTAAAGACCATGCAGTGGATATGGTGTCACTGTTAGGGCCTTTTCAGGGGTGAAAAGACAGAGGGTGGGGACCGAGCCAAGGTCAGCTGGAGCTGTGGAAGAGTCAAGCTCTTCCTGTGTACCAGCAAAAAAGAAGGGCAGGGCTTCCAGGATGTCATAGTTGTCAGTGACACCTATGATCATGTCTGTTTCCAAAAGTCATTAAGTCTAATAGCTGTAATGATTCATTGAGATCCCTGGAACTTTAGTTTACATGGTTGTTATGGTTGATACATTGTGTCAACTTGAGTCTAAAAGCTTAACTAAGTAACTCAGCAGTTCTACATCCTGGGGTGAAAAGGACATGCCCTTACCCTCTGGGATGTTGTTCATTTTGTCAATTTGAGAAGTTTAAAAGTTCAGCTAAGTGATTTAGCAGGGGGGTGGCACAGGGTCTTTATTCTGCAAGCATCCTCAGCTTGTGCAAAAGGAGGACCCTGAGATGGTGTGGGCATGGGCAGCTAGCCAGCATAAAACATAAGAGAGGAAAAGAGGCTTGCTCTCCTCTCCCTTTTTGCTCTTGCTGCTTTGTACTGCCCTGAAGTGTTGCCCCTGTGCCCTGCCACTCTGCCTTGGAGCCAGCTGATTACGGACTGAAATCTCCACAAAAACCTTTCCTTCCTTAATTTTGACCTTTGGATATTTTGTCTCATCAACGAGAGAAGAGGAACCAAGACAATGGTTCATGTAGTCCTTAAATAACATTTGAGCATTCATCAATATCTCCTATTCTTAGAATTTTAAATTCAGGGTACTCGGCCCATTATAACCTGTTTTGGGACTCAGGAAACTGTCTCAGGAGCAAAGTCTTCTCTGTTTTCCTAGCCTGAGGATTCTGCCATGGTGTTCTTGGGAGGGGACATGCTGGGCAGTCCTTCTCCTGTTTGGAGAAGGGAGGTCACTCCTCCTAATCAGGAGCAGCAAAGGGCTGATTCTACCCCGGTGCTCTGCTTGCCAGGGTTCAGGTCCCATCTCTGCCATTTACTGTGTGACTCTGAGCAAGTTACTTAACCTTTCTGGGCTTTAATTGCCTCTTTTGTAAAATGATATGAGTCAGGATGAGGATTGAAACAAGTAATTTGCATAGAGCACTTGAATTATTTGCACAGTAGGTGGTCAGTATAAAACACCTCTTCCTGCTACCTAAGGGCTTGTTTTCCTTCTCCCTCCAGATGGGTTTGGCATTGAAAGGAATTTCTCTTTCTTCACTCTCCTCTTTTTATGTATCTATCAGCTGCTCCTCCTGTTCAGTCCAGCCATGGCCTGGGCTGCCTTCCCACACAGACTGATTCAAGGGGTGAGCACCAAAAATACAAGCTGGCTTACCTTGTTATAGACTGTTTGAGGGTGGAATAAATTAGTTACAAAAACAAAAAACAAATAAAAAAACCCAAAAGGATTATCTCTAGAAGCAATTATCTTACGGAACACAAAACAAAAATTAGAGAAGTTCCTCCAGCACAGTGGAATGCAGTTATGAAATCACCTCATGATCTATGTTTAGAAACACTGTGCCATTGTGTTCATTTAAAGTCACAAAATAAGGACAAGATGTCTGGGAAGAAAATGCGACACACCTTCTAACACAGTCGCCAGTCTCCCTCTGACTTATATGTGATGTTTAATTTTCAGTAAAGAGGTAAATTTCATTTCATAATGATGCTGTTATCCCAAAGATAATGCATTAAAGCTTGGATGTGAGCTTGTTTTTAAGGTAATCAGGTGGGTCATACATGACTCAAGAAACCCTCCACAGACATTCACACTTTGAGCGGTTCAAACTACAATTATACTTTTGTCAGCTCCTGATTGAAGAAAAATAAGCAAGAAGACACTGGCAAAGATGGAGAAAGAAATTAAGGTTTTTTTCAGAGCTGGCAGCTGCCTACATATATTTTCACTGGAACACAGCCGTCCACAGGTAGTAGCTGCAGGATAGGGTGGCCTTATCATTGCACCCCGCTGTTGCCAGGTGCACATGAAATGTTCTAGACACTGCCTAGTGCAAGGTGATCATGTTGCTCTGTGCTTTTCTGCAGTTCTGTGTTGCATTAATAATATCCCCTACTTATTGCAGACTGACAGGTCCAGAATCTCCCAAATGAGTGGACAGCGAAAGTTTAAATAAATCAGACAAATGAAATGATTTCAGGGCTCCAGGAGGTTCCAAACCCTCTATCAGAATTCTAGGGCTAAGACCAAGAACTTCCCTGGGCAGTCCATATTTATTATGTTATCAAACAAAGGAGGAGTGTACGACAGAAAATCCAGGGATCTGGCTAGGACTTGGGAATCCCTTTAAGAACTTCTGCACGTAATACATCTTGTTAATTTAAGAGAAGTATGTCATCTCTAGGACAGCCTTTACCACAGGAGTGAGATGCCTGCAGTCAGTCTCCTTTTAGTTAATTGGGTTGGAGCCTCTGCTATGGCCTTGTCTTGTCCTTTGAGGCATCCCAACTTCACAAGGGTCTAGGCCTCAGGCAAACTCACATGTAAACAGGAAAAGCCAATCGGTTAATACTAAGTCCTGCTGAGAGGCACTTCATAGTGGTTTCCATCACTTTCACATTTTAATTTTTGATATGGTGGATAGGCACCGATATCATCTACCTTTTAAAATCTCTTTTGCAGCAGAAGATGCTCCCCCCACCAGCCAATATACTTCAGTTTCTTAGTTACCCAGGTAATAGGTCCTGTTACAGTTCCTGTTACTTTCATCTCTTAGAAAGGGCTGGTCACTGTGATGCATAGCTGGTCAGTATGATGCACGTTGTATAAACCAATCCCCAGTCGACAAGCCCTTCTGCCTCTGTACTTCCTGCTTGCTTATACCATACAAGCCTTCAACCACCAAAGATCAGGGCCTGATATTTTGGGAATGATCCCAATTAATTTCCATCAACATAAATGAATCTGCCTCCAAATCCTGGGTTTCATTTCAGTGTTTCAATTTGCTGTAGCACTTCAGTGTCTTCAGTAATTTTTAAAAGCATGAACCAAGATGTTTGTAAACTGCTGCTCCAGGTAAAGAACCCTAGAGATAAGGGACATACAGCCTGCCACAGGTGAGGTCACCTCCCTGGGCTCCTCAGGGTCATTGTTTGGTGCATATCACACGAGTATCTGTTCATGGATTGCCTGTTGGCTTCCCTGGTAGAAATAAAACCTCGATGGGAGAATGGCTTTGCAAGGCTTCGTTCACCCCTACAGCTATGAATAGTAGGCCTCTGTGGGTCCTTACCAAATACATTGATTTAAATCAAAGTCATTCACTGATTTTAAGACAGTATCTCATTGCATTATGGGCTTTGCACTTGAGATCCTCCTGCCTCTGCCTCCTGAGCAGCTAGCATTAAAAGTGCATACCATCACACACAGATTATTTAGTAGTGATTTATTGTGTGCCGGCCTCACTGTGTGCATTGTATGTAATATACCTAGGATCCTGTGTTATGGTTTGTAGCTAGATGTTCCCCAAAGCCTCACGCAGTTTTAGATGGGTTTTTTTTTTAGAGGTGGCTGGATATAGGGTGTGTGATTTATTCATGGTGCAATGCCAGGGTTAAGGGTGCTGGGATTAAGGGTGGGTGATTGCTAGATCAGTCTGCTGATTGGATTGGCACTGCCCTAATCCTGGTAGCCTGGATACAATGTAAGGGGCAGAAAGAGGCTTGTCTCCCCGCTCTCCACTTTGCTTTTGCCATCTTCTGCCGCCATGAGCTGTTGCCCTCTGTCATGTGCCACCCTGCTTTGGAGCCAGTTGAGTATGGACTGAAACCTCTACAAACTGTGAGCTGAATAAACCTTTCCCCCATTCACTTTGGGTTTTGGGTATTTTGTCTCAGCAAGGAGAGAAGAGTGACTAAGACAGTCTGCATGGGAGGTGCTATTATTGTGTTGCTTCTGTTCAGGGATAGGAAGTAACTTGCTCCAAGTTGCAGAGCTGGACTCCCTGAGGCTGTGGGCTTCCCTACCTCTGCGTGTTGTCTCCCAAGCACCTGCTCCCTGGGCTCCAGCGAAATGTGCAGCAGGTAACCCACATCAGACGTGGGTTCCTTCACCCAGGTCCGGGTTGTGGCGGGGTCTCTGATCCAGAAGGCCAGCAGCGTCAGAGGCACAGGGGTGTGTGTGTGTGTGTGTGTGTGTGTGTGTGTGTTCATGCGTGCTTGATAAGCTGAGTCAACAGCAAGGGTAGATCATTCTCTGATGCGTCCCATGCCTCTTGGCTTGAAGCAGGACACCATGTGATTAAGGAGGGGACACTGGTGCTCAGCTGCTCAGCTCTGCATCACAGTTCTTGGCTTGTTCATCTGTGACCCTCAGCGAGTTGCTGGAGCATCTGTGCTTTAGGGTCACATGTCACTTGAAGGTGACGGTGATGTCCCCACCCCTGTTGTGGGATTGGTTTATGATAAAGTAAACTTACATGAGGGTGACCAAAACATACAGTGAATATTTAAATTAAAAATTATGACAGTAAGACACACTGTCATTAACCTCTTTCGGTAGCCCCCACCTCTCTTCAAACACATTTTCCCCTTCGCTCTTGCCCCTCCCTGCAGCAGTTCTGCAGTGCCCTTTCCTGAGTGTCTTAAGCTGCTCTGCTGTGGTTCTCTCCATGACCTGGACTGATTCAAAGCATTTACCTTTCATGGCCATTTTGACTTTGGAGAAGCCGCGCAGTGCCAAATAAGGTAGATGGGGATACATGGTGATTTTTTTTTACAGAAAGTACCATGCCAGGAGAGATGTGTGACACAGAGCATTGTCATGATGGAGGATGAAACTACTTCCTCAATTTTCAGCCCTTTTCTACACACATTGCTTCTTAAATACATTATTAAGCCTAATAATATAATATCATGGCATTCCTGGGTATAAACTCAGCTCCCAGAAATCCACCAAGGTCAAAAAACTCAATCAACATAACCTGTGTGTTGGCTGACACACTTTTCCCATGAGGAAAACTGGGTGATTTCCATTGAGAATTCTGAACCTTGGTCCCAAGATCATAACCATATACCCAAGTGACATCTCCTACAATGACATTTCTTAAGAAGACAATGTACCTCCTGGCAAC
Source organism: Dinomys branickii (assembly GCA_004027595.1). Lineage (NCBI taxonomy): Eukaryota > Metazoa > Chordata > Mammalia > Rodentia > Dinomyidae > Dinomys > Dinomys branickii. The sequence continues at coordinate 66,190 of PVLD010000411.1, read as the reverse complement.
TGCACCTCACACTGACTGACCACACAGCAAGTTGAAACTGGTCACAGGTAGTTACTGAGGTTGAGCTTCTGGTATTGAAGTTCCCGCCTTCCCACTGGATACATTTCTCAGTAGCATTCATGGCTTGGATTGACTGCACCTCACGATAGAGGTATAGCCATTCAAAAAGTACCTTGGCCTTAGTAAGTTCTCTAGAAGTCTGTAGAAATGTGAGCAGGTTTTTTTAATGGTGACTGCAAGGTGCTGGTGAAAGCAGACTGCAAGTGACAGGCGTGAACCAGGTTCCACAGAAGCAAGTGCCAGGTGTGGGTCTGTGGGCAGAGCAGCCAGCACCGGCTCACTCAGCTCAGTGGCTCCTCAATCAGGGATGAGTTACCAACCTCGGCTTCCTGCTCTGAAACATGTAGAGTGCTCACCTTGTTAGACTGTGTGAAATTGTGAGTTAAAGAATATAAACCATTTGGAAAAGGCTGAGAAGGGAGCTGGGGATACAGCTCAGTGGCACAAGCGCCTGCCTGGCAAGTGCAAGGTCCCAAGCTCAATTCCTGGTACCAAGAAGAAAAAAAGAAAAGGGTGAGCTCTGGGAAGCCCTCAACCTAGTGCACACTGCATGATCAAAGCACACCGTTAATAACCGGAGGAGGAGAGGCCAGGCTCCAAAATCAGTCGGAAGTGGCCACAAATGGAGCTAAGACAACAGGATTTTAAATAGTGATTAAAACACAGTAAAAACAATGAAATAAGATGGCCCCCACAGTTTGTATACAAGGGGATTAAGACGTTCACAGCAGGGCTGCACAGGCAAGACTGTCCCATGAGGCACTTGTATCACGCAGTGGGACTATGACCTGCGGCCCCATGGGACTGTCATGCTTATACCACCGGTGGTTCAAGCCAATGAGACTGTGTTAAATAACGGCCAACGGAGGCAAACCCCACGTGTTGATTCGGCAGAGGAGGAGCCAGGCCGCTCCTCTGGCCGTAGGCATTATGATAGCCTGAAAAGAGGAACGGGGAGGTTGCACAACATTTGAAGACCTTAGGACTCACAGCCCGGGGACTAGGTTTGGTCTTGGTCTCTGGTCTTCTGTTAACCAAGTGACCTTAGATGGCTACTTGACTGCTTTGGACTCCAGGCTCCTCATTAGGAAGAAGAAGGCCAGATTAAATGATCTTAAAAGGCCTCTGGGAATTCACTGAAACTATGGAGAAATACAAGGACTTCCTGGGATGAAGTCAGAAATCCAGGTGGGTTAGCACTCGTGTCTCGACTCACCCTTCCCACAAGGCATGGGTGCCCCAACCAGGGCATCTGGACACCACAGGCACAGAGGTCATCTGGGTCTCCTGGTCCTGCAGCTCTGAAGGGCAACTCTAGAGTCATACGGGCTTCCCAAGAGCTGTTTATCTTGACACAGCCATCGTCCCCTACGCCCTTGTCGGCTCCCTGCGCCCTCGTCACCTCTGGCGGGCTGCACTGGCATTCCTGTTGCTCATCATGCGTTAAAATTAGCGCCCTAAGCCTCTCGGCGTCTTCTGCTGCTCTGCCCCTGAAGGGCGCTCCCAGGCCCAACTTGGCTCCTGTGGCCCTCGAGTGGCATGTGAGTAACAAGAGGCCCTTGTCCCCACAGCCTCGGCCTCTGCACTGAATTAAGCGCATTTGTTTACTGCTCTTCTTTAATTCTTAGTGGAATAAACCTGAAAGTTTCCCAAGAAGCCTGGCTTTGAAAGTAATTTATTCTTCTGATTTTCTTTCTTCCATTGCCTGGGGACTCTGTCCCCAAGTCCCCACCCTCGCACTCACTCTTCTGTAGATCACGCTCTGGCCTGCCACGCACAGGGTGTCCACTAACAGCTTCCTGTGCCCTGTGAGTGGAGGACTCCAAACGTTGCATTTTGGTACTCAGGTTGATTTTCATCAGCTGCTCCTCTCTGTCACCTTGCAGCCATTCGGAGCACCTGTTGCCACTGTGAAGGAGAAGCAGGTGAGTGACTTCCTGCCTTTGAACTTCCACTGGAGTCTGACTGAAGCGATCAGCACAGAGGGAGATAACGCCAGTGAGTGGCAGAGTTAAATAAACTGCATTTGGAATATAGAGGAGTTACTCTCAGAAGCTAGGCAGGGACGGCTTCCTGGAAGAAAGGGCATTGGAGGCGGGTCTTAAGGCTGAGTAGGAGTTTGTGAATTGAGGCACCTGCCTTTTCTTTGCTGTTTTGCTTCTCTAGTCCAACAGGTCAAAAGTCATCTTCTTCATCTTTCCCCCTGCTTCACCCACCTGGCTTCCCTGTTTCACTGTCCCTACAGTCACTAAGGAATGCATTTGAGGTACTTTGCCTCTCTTACCTGGTGCCTCACCGCCCTTGTCCTTGTGTTCCGTCATCCTGGGCACCGTCACTTCCCTCTGGTTACCCCAGCAAGTTCCCCCCCCCGGGCTGCAGAGGTCTCCTCCCTCCATTGAATCGGTTTTGTGCACCCTCGCGATGTAGTAGTTCTTGAGTGCCAGTTTAACTTTGACACTCACCCCTTTAACAGCAAATGTGCCCCAGGCTTAGATGTTTCCTGAAGGGCTTTTCTCAATTTGTGTTTTTCATTCTATTATAAAACCAGCCTTGGGAAGTAAGTACCCTGCCTTCCCGAATAGCCCCTTGATGTGCACTGCTGTGGTCTGGGGACCCCTGGAACCTCTGAGCCCAGCCAAATATGAGCCTCAGTTTTCTCATCTTCTTAACCTCAGCACCGTCCATGCCTGGCACAGTCCTGGCTCCCAAAGGACGCTCAGTAACAACTGTACAATGTATTTGTTCCCTGCTCATATCTGTGTACCTGCAGCTACCCCATGAAAATGTGCAGGTCAGAAGAAGACATTGGAAGTGGATCACAGGAAGAGACATGGCAGTTTCCCAGCATTTCTTCACCTGCTGGTTCAGCTCTTTCATGCCTTCCTCAGCAGCTGCAGAGCTGCTGTCAAGGCCCTGGCACTGTGGCTGGGGCCCCTGGGTTCCCTCTGAATCCTAACACTGAGTGCTGCCCATCCAGAACTACCCCTCAAAACTGCTTTCCGTTAGGGCACCCACCCAAACACCTACGTACCAGGCACCCTGACGTTTCTACAGGCACAACTGTCTTAAAGCCAAAACAATTGTCCTGCATAGCTTTCAGGGACGCAGTGTGATGACTGCACTATTTGAATGCTATTTTTTTCTAATTTAGGGGTTCTGTGACATAAGTTGTACTTTTTATCTGCCTTTCTTATTTCGGGCATTTAAAAGAAAAGCTGGTGGAATAATTTTTTTAAAAAACCTTTAAAAAGTATGAATGAAGCAAAATAATTTAAATCTGGCCCTAGGAATTTTGGAACCCAGCAATACCATAATACTTGCCGCTCCAGTCTGGCCTGGGTCCATTTGCATGAAATTATTTTTGAGGGTTGTGATTGTTTTTATGAAAGCGTGGAACATAGTCAGTACTGCATTTGAAAAGGCAGTTTGTCTGCGCGGTGGATGTGACCGAGCAGAGAAGGGTTTAGGAGGGGGCGTGGCTCGGTGGCTTCTTCGCTCTTTCCGCCTGGTGGCCCGAGTCAGGTCCTGCCCAGGTCTGTGCTGCCCCCTGCCGGCGCCTTTGGTTCTGCAGCTACTGATAATAACAGAATGGGTGGCCTGGGTCAGTAAGGTGCGATTTCCAGAGGAGAAGAAAAAAATTTAAAATAGAAAAAAGTACGAAAGCGAGATTATATAAACTACGTGGGGAAATTTCTTTCTATGGAATCTTGAACATTAAACTAGAGACTGACCCAGTCTAAGAGATAAACAAATCCTCATCATTAGAGCAAACTTCCTTGGGTTGTTTGAGGCTGAGAAGGATTTGAACTCAGGCTCTCTGTGCGTCCCCTGGGGTAGGGATGGCAGGAGGGCACTCGGTCCCTGGAGTTGGGCAGCTAGGCCTTCTAAACCAGTGTCTCTCACATTCACTTGCCTGAAACGCATTGTGGGGCCACATTTAGTGATGTCCTATGCAGTGCTGGAAAGCTGGGAATCACCCTGATTTGTACACTTGAGGATTTCTACGGTGCAAAGGCCCTATCACGACCAGTTTCAAGCAATGAGCGTGGCGCCATCGACTGGCATCAACAGGACCGTAGCAGCGCACCTTGAGTGTGCATTTCCACCATTAGCCAGCAGATGGCGCGAACTCAAGCATGCAGGGACTCAAAGTGAAGGCGTTTGATTACTTCTGTTTTATCTATTCAAAAGTTTATACAATTTAATTTTTAGGAAAGGACATGTTAACAACCAGCTTGTAAAATTCTTGGAAATTGAATATTAACTTCTGCAGCATGGAGAGCTGACTGCTTGCACAGCCTGACCCCATCACACACAGTCCCGGTGATTCAGAGGGTCAGGGGACACCAAGCTGGTCAGGCAGGATGGTGGAGAAAGATCTAGGAATCCCAGGGTGCTGCTACAAGGGTGGGGCTTGGGAAGCAAAGGAATTGGAGTGTTGCTTGAAGGGTTTTCTGTAAGAATTCGGCTTCTTTTTCTCTGATCTCATTGTAACAGACCTGTCAGTGAAGGTGTGGAGGTATTTTGTTGAGATAACATCAAATTACTGTATTGTCAAAATTTTGCTCTCCTGAAGTTCCAATGAGGGTGATAACAGATTGTCTCACAGATTATCAAATTGAAATGACACAGAATAAAGGCAGGCACTGTGTGAGGGGACAGTGGCCTTAGCACCAGACAGCTGGGTTCCAGGTCCAATCCTTTATTTAATAGCAATGTGGCTCTGAGCCCAGTCAAATATGAACCTCAGTTTTCTCATGGGCAAAAAGGCTGCAAGAGTTTCGTTAATGATGTGTTGCCATGGAAATTAATTGTGTATGTCAATCACCAGGCACTGTAGGGTATGGAAGGTGTGTGCGTCTTCCTGTATCACTGAACCTTTAGTAGAAATGCTTAGGAAAGAGTTTCAGCCTACGTCTCCAAGATACACTCCCCCTAGGTGAAATCAAACATGTTAGATTAGGTCAAAGAGATGGATCTGAGGAATCCGGAAATAGCGTGTTGGTATTGTACCTGAGGCTCTGTGATGGTGCAGGGAACTGAGGCTTCAGAAGTGCCCGAGGGATTAATTGGGATGGAAGAGGGTTTCCTCCCCTGTGGCTTCTGGTTATCTTAAATGAGCAGCCTCTTTCTCTTTGTCCAGACTCAGCCCCCTGTCGGGTTTATAGAACTCAATGTGAGTCCAAGTTCACAATCTTTCTTCATCAGTGTATTTCTCGATATTGCTTTTGTAAATCAGGTGGCTTAAAAAGAGATTGCAGCTCTTCAAGAAGAAACATCTTTGGGCGCTTTTCTGCATAAGACATGCAAATGGAAACACAGCGGGATATCAGTTTCTCTCAGGTGATGTGAGTGAAGCCCATACTCAGCAGGGAGAACCGCCCTGAGCCCTTGCTGGGAGGGTCGTGATTTTAATCTTCCTGAAAACCCGCTGGGAAACACAGCAAGAGCCATAAAATGCTCCTGGATTCTGACACAGCAATTCCCTGTCTAAGAGAACAGTAAAGATTTAGGAGTAAATCTTACTCAGCACAATGAAAATAGCAAAATAACGGGGCAATAGGTTAGAGTCTAGCGATATGAAGATGGTTTTAAAATGACAACATATCCATACAGTGGTAAATCCTTGACTACATATTCTCAGTTCTAAAAATAATAAGCGCGGAAAAATTTATTGTAAGACCTAGTGAAGCATTAGCCATTGCTGTTTTACACAGTAGTATGGTTGACATTGAGATAATTTAAACTTTGTCCTTAAAAAAACTCTTTTTTCCAAGTACTGTATAATAACAATGCATTGTCTTTACATTAAAAACAAAACTTTAGAATAGGTTGAATTTATTAGGAAGAAATATGGCATCAGATCCTTCCACTCTCTGACAATTGGATTTGGGTCCTCTAACCTCAGGAATCACCCCCTGGGGTTGTCACTGCCTTACAGGGTCCACCCCAAAGGCCTCCCGTCACCCTCCTCGTATGGTCCTGCATCATCCTTCACAACCCATTGTCTCTTTGTTCTTTTTAAATAACAGCTTTCCTGAGACAGTCATAGATAACAGCACTCACTCTTTTCAAGCATGAGATCACTACCGTGTTCTGGAAATGCTCGCCTGTTGTAACCCTGGTGACGGGGCCCTGCCCTGCATTATTGGTCCGTTTGTTTGGAGAGTCAGTGGCTGCCGCCTGTGTGCTAGGTGCTAGTTAACCTCATTGTCCTTTTTCAGTCTTTTTTACTAAGTTCTTCCTTCAACTGCCCAGAAGAGGTTCATTCCTCTGCTCACTTGCTTCAGCCCCATTCCCTGGGCTCCCTGCTAGCTTGTCTCTGCATGTGGTCCTCTGTTTTCCTTGGCCCAGGATGTCTCCGGGATCTATGCGCTCTGCTAATGAACTATTCCTGTCTGAAAGCTCACAGGCGGGGGCGGGGGGGGGGCACAGCACCACCCTGTGCCCTAACTCCCATCTGTATCCTAACCTTGTCTGTGCAGTCCCCAGTCCTGCGAGTCAACCCTGATACCAGTTTCAGGGAAGTATTTGATTCAGGCCATTTCATTTTCTTTTATGAACACGTGTATGCATTCATCAGTTTCATTGTTTTTAAGTAACTTGATTCTTTACTATTGACCCATTCCCACAATCAGTGCCCTGATTCCACCCACATCTACTCAGCTCCTCCTGGGGACAGCACAGTGGCCCGTGTGTCCCCTGTCTCTGGCCTTCACAGCCACTGGTGTCACCTTCCTAATGACAGCCTGAATAGGGAAGTCTTTTCTGCAGAATAAAGCTCAGGGCCTTTGACTCCTGTGATTACAGATATACATGAGCTGGCACTGCCTGCCTGTCCAGTTTGATGCACTGGCGTCCCTAGATGGCAGAAGCTGGCAAGTCCGAAATCTGCAGAGTAGACCAACAGGCTGGACACCTAGGGAAGGCTGCAGTTTGAGCCCTAGCGCCACCTGCTGGCAGAAGGTCCCCCGTGTCAAGTCTGGCTGGCTTGTCTTTTCTAAGGCATTCAACTGCCCAGAAGAGGTCCACCCTCATTAGGGAGGACGATATGCTTTACTCAAAGCCTATTGATTTAAATTTAATCTCACCTACAAAACACCTTTATAAGAACATCTGTAGCGGTGATGGAGAACCTTTTAGAAGCAAGTGCCCAAGTGCCAACGTCCCAATTAAACCTGAATACTGGGGTTTTAGTTCTGAGCCCCACATTGCTTGTACCTCCTTGTGCCTCTTTAATGTCCCTGGATGTTGACTCATGTAAACAAGCACCTAATCGCTCATGCTGAGGACCAGGTTCAGGGCCCTGGTTTCACCCTCAAAGCGAACTAATGACTAGGGACACTGAGTCACCCTGTTGGCTTGATAGTGGCCCCATCCGACTCCATCCCACCAGTGACATCAGGTGGCACCTCTCCCTCTCACGGGAGCCTCCCCTTTCAGTTGGCTAGGCCTTGCTTCACCCAGTTTGGAGAACAGGAGTGGTTCTGTGCCGAACATTCTGCTCTGCGGACGCAGAGATTTTGTTTCCCACAGTCTGTGTCAGCATGCTTTACAGGTAGCAGAATGATCAAGAGCACATTTGGTAATTGCCTATGGTCACCTCTCCCCTAGGGACTTGTCAACCCACAGGGAGTCTCGTATTTGTAGAAGGTCCTGTGCTCTTGATGGCTGTTTTTAACTAAAAAAACCCAAACAAACCGAAACCTCATATAAAGGAGTTTGCACTCATACTATCGTTGCAAACTAATGATTTCCTTCGATGTCTCCCAAATAAGCTAATCTGGGAGTATCAAGAGGACTGAACACGGGGACAGGACTGGGTGGAGTTTTACATTAGAGCAGCTTAGCAGGAAATCTTTCAGCAGAGCTGCCTACAGTTCCCAGCTTAATTAGCCTAATTAATAGATTTAAGTACCGTCTAATTATCACCGTATTTCCTGGATGGAATCCGTTCTTTAAAAGCATTACTCTTGTTTTCCTGTCTTTAATTGTCCCTGAGAATCCAAGGCCTTGTATTCCTCATGTCCCTTCTCTCTACCAGGGTCAAATATATTTTTAAAAAATACAATAAAGCTTTTATTCTCTTTTTCTACTTATAAACCCCTGCCCAGGATCCATTGCAAGTGTTTTTCTCTAGTGTAAGTTTGCATTGTTTTCTAGAATATTCATTGTGTCTTAGAGCAAAAATTTGTGGGTAAAGGGGGTCATCGCTAGTATGAGGCAAAGGGGTAAAGTTGTTCTGTAATTTTTCCTTGCTTCACTTGGCTCTAAGTTAATCAGAAATTTGTAAAAAAAAAAAATATATATATATATAAAGTTACATGGAATGAATATCACCTTCTCCTGATGGTTATGTGGTTAAACTTGCATCCAGGGACTGGGCTGTAGTAGCTGCTAAGGATACACAGGTGTTGGAAATGAACTAGGAGAAGCCTGAGTTTCTTTCTCAGGCCGAGAGCTCTCAAGTGGCCCCTTGGTAACCAAGACTCAGCAGTTCCTGAGTTCCTCAGTCAAGCTTTACAAGTTAGAGCTCTTTTTCATCCCTCTCACCACCTCTAAGGCATGTGTCCCACAGTTAGAATCAGTCCCTTCACAGGGCTCTGAGTAGGCTTGAGATCCTCTCTACACTCTCTCAGAAGAGGCCTCACCTGCACTTAACCCAGCACCCCTGCACACTCTGTAGATGGCACATGGTGTAGACAGCACACAATGTCGACTCCTCTCTGCTTTCCCTGCAGCAAGCTGCAGTTGGGCGTACACGGCCTGGCATTGCTGCTGCAGATGTCTATACTTCAGCACCTAAAGTGGAGGCATAACACCCTGTCACCTTTCTTCCAAGCCCAGTCTCATGACGTCTCTTGCATCGAGAACATAGAAGGGCGCTGGCGCCATCTACCTGCCCCTTCCCGCTGCGCAGCACCGCTCTGGCTCCAGCCCATGGTCCCTTGTGCCTCCCTGGCCCCTGCCTCCCTGTGCTCAGAGCCCCAAGCCTCTTGTCTCCCAAACTCTGTACCTACCACGAACCTGTTCTTCTACAAAACAACTGCTTCCGACCTTCAAGCTCATCCCTTTAGCATATAAAGATGAGTCCTGACCTGCGTCTCCTCAGCCGTGCCTCTGCTTCACCTCCCAGAAATCCCCCCGAAGGAGCTTCTCCTTATCCCAGGCTCCCCGTCCCACACCGATTCCAGTGCCCGCTGCCACTCAGTGTCACTGCCCCTGCTCTTCCTCTAAGACAGCCTTCATCAAGGTGATCGTGACCTCCAGGTCAGCAGAACCAAACACCGTTTGTTTCTGTTCCTACCGTCCTTGACCTGTGTCCCTTGGCAGAACTGGCTGTCAGGGTAGAGACTCTCTTCTCCACCCTGCACACTGTTGTGACATTAACCCGAGTAATCTGCAGATGAAATCATCAGCCTTTATACTGTGGAGGGTTTATCACAATGTCTGGCATTTTCCTTGTGCTTTGCTCCCTTTGGAACTGCATGGATGGTTGAAGTGGGCTTGGTGAGCACAGGCACCGGAGCAGACAGTTTACCTTGACAATCACTTCCAGGATGTCTGAGCAACAGCTGTGGCCCCAGGACAATGCTACTGAGACCTAGATGTGCCAGCCTCAGTGCTGGCCACAAGGGGCTGCCTTCCCAGGAGTCTCAAGCCCTCAGGTCCCTGTCCCAGGCACCTTCCTGGCCACCCTGTCCCCAAGGGAGTGATCCAGTAAGTAGTGTTTTCCAACATAAAAACATGCCTGAGGCAGAGGGGATCATTTCATTCACTGCTTGTTTACAGAAGTGGCTGTTTGTGACCCATATGGAGTATAAATTTCTTACAACAACCTTTGTGGAGCCGGCTGATTGATAACGGACTCCGCCGACATTGCTGAGTAAATACCAGGCACACAAGACGTGGGGGAGGAAGCTGTGGGATGCTGGCTTTCCCTTAAAAATTGGTCTCCAGCCAGGGAAAGCTCATCCCCACATAGGTCCTGAAAGGTCCCTAGGGGCTGCATGAAAAGAATGAAGGACAATCGTGCAGATCACAGCAAGCTTTGGAGCAGGAAGATGTGGGTGACGCAGTCTGGACAGCTGTGACCCTTGGTCCTGCTTATCCATGTCCAGTGTCAAGAGAGTTAGAATTGAGGAAAAGCACACAGAATAGGTGCCTCATAATTAACAACTAGAACTAAAAGAAGATATAACTCTTATTTGACATTCTCATTTAAATCCCAGGAAGTCATTAAGAGGTCTTTAAACAAAGAACATGATATATGGAGAACAAGGTTATGGCAAACCCCTCTGAGTGTCTTTGTTTGTTGGGTTGTTGTGTGTGTGGGGGGGTGGGCTATATCTCCTATTGATGCCTTCTGCTGGCTATGGCTCACTGTACACAGAGCCTTAGATTCCTGCAATGAAGTTGCTGGGATGCCCCCAGTGAGTGAGGGACTCGGTTTGGCCCTTGTAAAACCTGGCCTGCAGTCCTGAAGGGAGGTGCTGCAGACCTCCTTCCCCTCCCTGAGGCTGTTGGCCACCTCCTTGCAGCCCCGATGGCCAGCCACATGGCTCCCATATAGTTGATGGTTTAGGCTGTTCCTCTGACTATAATGAAATACATGAGGTGGGATAACTCACACAGTCAGGGTTTACTTAGCTCACAGTTCTGAAGGCCAAAAAGCAGCATGGCTCTGCCTCTGGTGAGGGCCTGGCTGTGTCATATGATGGTGGATGGCATCATGGTAGGAATGCGTGGGAGAGGGGAGATTACATGCAGGCAGCAGGGAGCCAGAGAGGGGCAAAAGGCTGCCTTGTTCTGGTAACAACCTCTCAGAAATAGCCCCAGAGGAACTGTATTAGTTCCTCCCACCGCCTCATCAACCATGCTAGGCCTGGCCTCTGAAGAGTTCTACCAGTTCCTCAAGGAGCTACAGCAGCCAGGCACAGCAGCTGTGTCTCCTCACAGCATTCACAACCTGCCCCTGGGCCTGCTCGCTTCCAGAATCTGGGCTTCAGTTTTCCAGTGGAAAATGATTAAAATCTCATAATCCTAATTCACAACGAAAGGTCATCCAACTCTGCGCTATGGTTCAGGCCATGACCCAGACTCAGACCCTCGAGAACCTGGGTTTGTGTGTGGCTGAGGGGTGCCTGCCACAGACATGGAGGAGCATGTGGGGGGCCCACGTCTTCTCAGACTCTGCATGATTCAGAACGTAAGCTTTGTGTCACGCATTGGGGCACAAGCTCCTGACCTCTTTCTAAACATGAAAAACTCTAGCAGGAAACCAGGTGGTTAAAAGAGGGCCTGGTGACACTTTGCCCAGGGGGTAGCCTGAGACCTGTCCCATAGACGCCTGTTCTGTGGGGTGGACAGGCAAGGCCGTAATGTGGGAGAGGTGAGTGCTGCCGCAGAGTCTGGGCTCCTGCTCGCCTTGTGATAAAACACACAGGACATTTACTGTTTGAAACTTTGCCTGAATGTTTCCATTGCCCCAAATTGGAATTGACGCGTACAGTACAGTAGTTCCCTATTCCTTCATCCCTGGCCCTGGGTTAATCTCACTCTGGTTCCTGTCTCTACTGTAGGTCTCTGATATTAGTGGAATCATATAATATTTATCTTTTGTGTCTGGCTTATATCCCTCAGCATAATGCCTTGAAGACACATCCATGTTAGGGGCTATGTCAGTTTCCTCCCTTCTAAGGGCTAAATGATATTTTATTTAAATATATATAATTAAATATATTACATATAATATTAATATATATTATTAATATAGTAATATTAATTAATATTAATATATAATATAATTTATATATTAATATATTTATATAATGTATATAATATAATATATATATTAAGGTAGGGATATAGCTCTATATACCTATATATACTACCCTATATATTTTATATGTAGAGTAGTGTGTATATATACATTATATATATTTATATCACATATATGATAGAAATTTTATATATATGTATATGCACATCACATTTTGCTTATCATTCTAATAATAGACTGTGTACTACCCTCCTCCCCTGTACTGAGGATTAAATGCAGGGCCTTTGCACAGAGCTATATCCCTACTCTTTCTTATTTTTGATTTTGAGAGAATCTCAATAACTTGCTAAGTTGCCCAAGAAGAATTTGAACTTGGCATCCTTCTGCCTCAGCCTCCCAGAGTGATGGGATTTCAGGCTTGTGCCACTATGCCCAGGTTCTATGTATTTTAAAATAAATTGTTGTTTGTGATCCTCCCAGAATCCTAGTTCTTCTCTCAGTATTTACTATTGGAAATAGTGAGGGCCCCAAGGTTAGGGGGTTTGTTCAAGGTCACAAGGCCAAGAGACAGGGTAGCTGATGGCACCTCTAGCTGTGCCTCCCCCAAAGCCTGCCATTGCCAGCTGCACACTGCTGCCTACATGACCCTGGTAAATTTCAGGTTGTTGTAAGCACAACCAAAACCCTTGAGAGAAAAGAACTGTTGCACTGTGGGTGTAAAAAGAGATTGTTGGGCCGGGGAAATAGCTCAGCGGCACACGTGCCTGCCTGGCAAGTGCAAGGTCCTGAGTTCGATTCCCAGTACCAAAAAAAAAAAAAAAAAAAAAAAAAACCCAAAACAAAAACCACAAATTGCTAACTAGTTTAAGATCTTATCCTTGATTACGTTGAAATAACATTAATGTGCTTTTGAATTGCTCAAAGAATATTTGCTGCTGTAAGATAGTTTTTCACAAAATAAGAAAATGCCACACTTTCTCCAGGCCTGTCCTGTGGGTCAGTTTATTGCATGGAGCATCAGCCTCCATGCGGCTTTCTGCCCATACCTGACTCTGAGCCGCAGCCAGGCGCCAGCCCTGCCTTACCCCTTCTGGCCACCAGGTGGAGGCGTAGCACTGGGGATGCTGCTGAGGTGGGTTCTTACTCTGGGCTGTCCTCAGACCCTGTTCAGCTGCTAAAGCAGACCCTGACAGGGTGCAGTTAAGGTCCTGAGCACCCGGTCTAATCCTGATCTGTGCTGGTCATGGTTCTCCAGCAGCAGGTAGGAGGATCCCGAGGGGGGACGCGTTAGCACTGGAGAGAGATCTCACCGCCTTTCCTCTGCTGCGGGGACCCCAGTCAATCGGATGCTGCCACCCACACTGGGCAAAGGCAGAAAGGGTGGATCTTCCAGACCCAGCTTGGTGATTTGCATGCCACTCTTCCAGAAACACTCTCACTGAGGTGTAGGACCACACTGTCTTCCCACCCTTCTGTGTCCACCTTAATCTAGTTACATCTGTACCTGAACATGACCCCTCGCCTCTGGTGCACATGAACTTGTCTCTCAGAACTTTGGTCAAAAATATTCAGTGGGGCCTGGGGTATAGCTCAGCAGCACAAGCGCCTGCCTGACAAGTGCAAGATCCTGAGTTCGATTCCCAGTACAAAAAAAAAAAAAAATCTATGAACTTCAATAAAATCTAAAAGGACTGCATGAGAATAGTAAACTAGAGACCTGGTTCCTAGCGGGAAGCAGGCTTTTTCTGCATAGTGGAGGGAGAATGAAGGGTTTGTTCAAGAGCCTGTTACAGAAGCAGTAACTTAGAAAGGGAATCTGGCAGTTGTATGGCTGCAACCCGAGTCCACCTGTCTCAGCCTCCGCTGTCTTGATCATTGGGAATGGGCGTGGAGAGCCCGGCTGTCCCCATCTGAGTGTGTCTTAAAGATGTATTGCCTTGGAATCCAGGACACAATACCCAACTGTTAACTGCTGCTAGTATTGGGTAGGTGGTGTCCAAAGCTAATGAAGAAATTAATAAATCTTTGAAAGGGCAACAACGTGAGGACAAACTCAGTGTTACAATATTCCTGATTTCATTATAGAACCCTGCTGCACTTACTAAATGTGATTTCTTAGTTATGGCATGCATATATGCTTGTGCAACTGTGTCCAAAAAGAAGTTAAGCAGCAAGACTCTGGGGCTGGATGAAGACTTTTGAGAAATCACTTTACCATTATCTTTCCCTACACAGAATTATTAAAATTTATATACTCTGCTCCTAAAGATACCCCCGGGGAAGACAGATTTCCTTTTCATACAAATCAGCAGAGAGGGAATCTATTTTATGAGTATCATTTAAAAAGATCCCTTAGATAGTAACAAATGATCTTGCTTTGGGTTTTTGCAGCTTGATATATCTCTGTGAAGTTTATAGACCCTGGAACATCTCCCAGGACCCATGATTTTATTAAATGCTTGGCCTCGCTTGGCTCCTCTTCAGCTCCCTGACAGACAAGAGTCATATGCGGGGAGCACAACACCAGGCTCTTTCAGAGGTGGACAGTTTGCTTGGCCAAACCATCTCTTGCGGGAGGAAAAAAATAACCGGAAAGCCTCTAATTGATCGTTTGTGTATTCCTTGCTGTCTGGTTCATCTCCATGGTTGGTGACTCCAGTGGAGACCTAAGGAGCTGGGTTCTATCTCCACAGGGCCTACGGGCCTTGCTGTGTTTGGGGGGAGGGATTGCACCCTGACCTTGATCACTGCACCAAAAGCCACTGTGGCAGTGTCCAGCCTCAGTCTCTCTGCGTTACTGCAAATCAGGAAGTCAGGGATGGTGCAAGAACACCCTCGCTGCACACACCCACCACGCTCCTAGCAGGAACGTGAGGCATTGTCTGTCTGGAAAAGGCAGTACCACCATCCGTCTCTCCCTCTGCCATTGGGGCCGGCAAGACGAAAGTGCTTAGAAAATTAGTCACTGCCATCTAGGGAAGGACAGAGACGGTCCGCGATGCTGTGAGAACCACCACCAGCTGGACCGTCTGCAGCAGGTGCCATCGGGAGCCTGCAATCTCCAGCTATGTCCCCCTCAGCTGATGCTCTAAACACCTGAATGGGTATAGACAGGTACCTGAGCCATGCGGCGGGGAGCAGGCCTGTGAGAGCTGCCTGTGGGGAGAGTGGGAATGTTGGGGTCTGTTTGCTTGGTTCGCACGATTTCACATGGGCCATTATATGTGCTTGAGTTCGGTGGAACGCAGATGGAATTGTCTTCCATCTCCTGGGAATTGTGATTTTTGTGCTGGTAAGAGGAGTATTTCTGTCCCAACATGACCTCCTGAGGACCCTAGGGCACAGCAAAATGTAGCTTCCATTACTTTACTAGAGTAGCCGGAAGGCATCTTTCTACTGAGAGCTCTTTCTATGAGCAAGGTACTGATTTAGGTAGTTTCTAGGTACTTGCAAAAAATCACTTGATACTTCCTATATAGGGAAGCCACAGCTAATTGCATTGCATAGAGGTGTATATTCCAGGCTATAGAAGCAATTGCCCAAAAACTAACTCACTTCACCTGGCAATCTGATGCCCACTCAGCCCTACCCTTCGCTGCCTCACTGGTCCTCAGTGCTTTGGCGTGTAGGAATCGGGACTCGTGGAGGGCAGAGTTTTAGATTCTCAGGAGCTTTGGTCTGTGGATGTAATGGGAGCCATGACCTGTGTAAAAGTCAGCTGGTGGTGACCCTGTGGGCAGTGGATCCAGCCAGGAAGCCTTAGAAGACTTAGCCTTGCCAGAGCTGACATGAAGTGCTATCATCTGTGACCCAAAATGACCAGGCAGGAACAAGAAGCAGTGGCCTCATCTGGACTCATTGTGGCCAGGGCTAGAAGATTCCTGTATAGAATGAGAATCTGCCACTGCCACTGGGAAACTTTTAAAGTAGTAACATTAACAGCAATGATAGGCAGCCAAGGTTTTCCTTGCTTGGTTATCCAGTGTCTCACACGGTGACGGTGAGGCTGCACACCCCAGACACGATTCGGGCGGTGTTTTTACTCCCTGCCTGGGTGTGCAAAGGAGACAGATCATGTCACGTTCCTCGCCCCCAGACTCAGCATTGTCGCATGGGCCCTTGGCCTATAGAATCTAACACCAGGAGCTGGGAAGATGATGGCCCTTTCACTTGCAGACTAATGTCCGCAGAGGCCAGCTCTGTTTGCTTGGAAGCACTGGGTAAACCCGCATGGCACTGGGCTGAAGATTCAGGTATCCCCACTCTGTGTCCCAGGATTTCTGCATAGTCCCCTTGGCCTCTCTGGAGTGTCCTCTCATCTGTCAGGAGCACAGAAAACCACACAGCAGAATGTATCGTCTACCCGTGACATCATCTTAAAGCCTCTCGGGGCTAAGATGGGCAGGTGTACACAAACCGGCCTCCCGTGCCCTCCTCTGCGTCTGTCTGTCCTTTTTGTGTTTGTCATGTTGTAATGTGAGCTAGTGGAGACCTCACCCCGGGGCCTGCTTAACGCCGCCGGCTTATTTTCCTCGTGTCCTTTTACCAGGCACTGTGGTACCAGTTTGAATTTTCAATTCATTTACTTTCTCTAGTTATGTACCATTGATTAGCTAATTAGTTTTTGTTCCATTGAAGAATGTCATCATTTTATTCTTGTATAAAATAATATATACATTAAATATATATAAAACTATAATATATACATGATATATACAAAGTTAATGTGTGCATTATGTATGCAGCATATGGACACATAATTTATGCCCCACTGATAAAGTTTTTTGCATACATTATCTCTTGACATCTGTATAACACTCCTGCCAAGCAGGAAGGGAAGGAACAACCAATTCCCTCTTTTCAGTTAAGCAGTGTTTCTGTGACCCTCCCGCCAACCCACTGGTCCTCAGGGGTCTCAGAACCTTGTCGAGGGCTTGTTAAGCACAGGTTTGGGGGGCCCCGCCCCTGAGTTTCTGACTAGGGAAGTCTGGGGAGGGTTGCAGAGTTTGAATTTCTAAGCTGGTCTGGGGTGGTGTTGATACAGCTGGTCTGGGGCCCATGCTGTAAGAACTGCTGGCCTATAGCTCAGCCACAGCATTGCTGCACGTTTGCCAGGTAATCAATCCTTCAGCTGCAATGCTGAAATCCAAAATGCCCTGCACACAACTTTTTCTGTGAAGGCTGATAAGAGCTCACTTGGCAGACAAGGCTGACCTGAGCTGAGGTGAGCCTGTTTACAGTCTTGCTTTATCCCTGGGCGGGGCATGACTACCCCTGCAGTTTGCAGTATTGAGCCATGGGGGGGGGGGCGGGGCATGGTCTTCCTGGGAAAGGCAGAGGGTTCCATATGGATGCATCGCATTTCCTTTCAGAGTTTGAGCAACTGAATCTGACACACATCTCTTGCTGCAGATTTCAGGTGAGGGACTGCAAAGGAGCACAACCAGTTGTCCCTAATGAAGGGAGTGTGTTCATTGCTTTTGATATTGCAAAAAATAAAAGCAGCCAGTTTTTGAGAGCCACAAACTCATACACGCTCGAACTGCATATATGCTCCTGAGCAGTCTTTTTGGAAGTCTTCAGAAGCATCTGTCTTGGGCTGCAGTGACTCTACTGTACTCTGCACAGCAGGAAAAGGTGCCTGGCAGTCTCTGCCCAGTAGTGTAGGTGCAGCCCAGGACAGATCTAAAATGGTTATTTCCCAAAGCTTAGTCACAGTTAGAGGGCTTTGCCTCCAAAGCCCCCGCCACTCCTGACCACTGCCCCGAAAGCTTGGATTGTGTACTTGGCAAAGAGATGCTTGGAATAAGCATGGAGAAGACAACTTAATGTTTTACTTCATAACAAGTCAGACTTCAGTCAGGAGACAGTTGTGCCCATCTCCCTAACATTTCATTTAAATGACAGGGCTGCTTAGAGCCGTTACAAAGCCATCAAAAACAGATTCATCAGGAAACACGTATTTGTAACCAGATTACATTCAGTGGAGCTAAAAGGAGATAGAGCAAACAGTTTAAGTAAATCTCCCAATTCATTACCTGGAGCTTAGCATTTTGTGTTCCGTTCCTAGAGTTGCTGAGCTCACTGCCCCTTGCAGTCACCTCAGACCCCTCCTGCACGGTCCCCAAACACCCCAGGACAGGTGACTGCTTGCAGATTGGTGTCTGTGCAGAGAACGGTTTGCTGCAAGCAGTAGCCTCCGTTCCCACAGCAGGGAGGTTCTTTGTGGCCCAAGACTCCTGTACCCCAGAATCAACATCTCCACCCCTGTCTTAAGATCTATTTCCCTGGCCCTGTAACTCTCCCCTCTTCTGTCTTCTAGATGCCAGGATGCTCCTCCAGTTGGGCCACATTGTACTGAAAAAGCTTCTTAGCTGGTGTGGTGGGGCATACCTGTAATCCCAACACTCTGGGAGGCTGAGGCAGGAGGATCACAAGTTCAACTCTAGCCTGAGCAACTTAGCAATTTATGGAGAACTTGTCTCAAAAAGAAAGGGGAGGGGTAGCGGAGAGCTGGAAGTATAGCTGAGTGCAGAGATCCTGGGTTCAGTCCAGCTCTGCAATTGATCCAGCAACTAATTAATTAAAATGTACAAAAGTTTCCTGTGGCCCATGTCCTGGTTACTTTTTTCTCCTTGCAGAGACAAAATACCTAACATCCAAAATGAAGGAAGGAAAGGTTTATTTAGCTTACAGTTCGTGGAGGTCTCAGTCTACACTTGGCTGGCTCAGAGGCAGAGTGGCATATGGCAGAGGGCAAACTGTTCATGGCAGCAGAGCACAGCAAAAACAACCAGCAAAAGGGAAGAATGGCGGCAAGCAGGTGCTTTTGCTCCCTTACATTGTAAACAGCCTACCCCCACCCAGGGAGCATGTAGCTCTCACACAATCTCCATGCCCTCCTCTTCCACAGGCTCAGGATGTGTACAAAGTAAGCACCCTGGCTTCCTGCTGAGTCACTCAGCCAAACCTCTGGACTTCCCAAGTTGACACAATGTATCAACCATAACAGCCCATTTGACTAGAATACTGCAGGAGGTTTGTTTTGCAGAATGAGCCCTTATTCTATTCACAGTTTGATTCAATGTGCCTGTGAGGTTCACAGCCAAAAGTATGATCTCTGTGATTTTTCAGAAATAATAGATCACTTACTAATTCTTATGAATAGCCCCAAAAATTTACATCAACACTGTTCTCAGGAAACCTCTGTGTGGGCAGGGTATGCCTGGTGAGATTATATATTCCCCAAGCTGAGCCAAGCCTCTGCAATATCGATTGCTATCTCCAGGAGAATTCTGGTCACTGAAGCCAGGTCTCCTGAGGCTTGCATGGTACACAACCTGCACAGCCGAATGTGGCAGTTCTCTCTAGTATTCCACACACCCTAAACAGATTCTCCAAAATTCCAGGACTATGGAACCCTCATCAGCTTCCTCCCCCCTGTGGTGCATATGATTTACTTTCCTCCTCTGATAAACCTGCACTTCCGTCTCAACAGGTCCCATGCCAGACCTACATCAAGCTGACAGGACGCCATGGTAATGGTAATAAGAGCCCCGGTGTCTGATGAGTGGCCCGGGTGCCAGCCCAGGTGCTCATTAGCCCTGTCAGCTGCCTGCAGTTTGCGGTGTGAGCGCTGAGTAAAGTGTGCTGCGCTGTCTTTGGTCACACGCCACCCCTCTCCTGTTTACTCTCTCTGGAGAAGCTGCTTATAAGTGACAAGCTTTGACTATTTGTCAACAAATCCCAGAACCCACCACCTCTTGAAGGCAAATCGCAGCCTCTCTGGACTGACACCATGATTAGCAAGTAAATGACTGTCAGCCTAACTGCAGGAAATCAGCTAGTCATTCAGTGAACATTTAGTTGGTGCCTACTGTGTGTTGCTGCTGGGATAATCATTAGAAGGGCAGCTGGCACTTCTGGGGCTCATGCACTGGCACAGGGTACTCTCCTCATCCTGCTGTGGGTTCTGAGGTTGATGTCATGATCATCATTTTGTAGATGGTGGACTGTGCAGTCTTAGGTGACATCATTTAAGGAGTGATGGCTTGTGGGGTTAAAGCAGGTCTTTCCGACTGGAAAAAGCTTGTGCTCTGAACTGGTTCCCTCTCTTCCCTCCCCATCTTGCAGACTGCTCTGGGCTTGACCTCCAACTTTGTAGCTTGTGATATAAAGGCATGGAGTTTGAGGCAAGAGAGTGACTGCTTGTTGTCTTACGGCTGAGCTGTGCTCCTGACCCCGACAATGCGCAGAATAGACACTGGTCCTCTGCACAGGGGAACAGGAGCAAGCCAGGAGCACCTGTCTCCGAGATCATCTTCCTTTGACTCCGTGGTCTTGAATACCTGTTCCCGGGATGAGATACAGTTTCGTCTTTATTTTCCTGTTAGTTCAGAACACTTATCCTGGGGCAAACGTTACTTTCCTTATTTTACGTGTGGGGCAACCAGGACTTGTGATAGTTCCAGGATCTGGTAGCACTTTGGCTGAGACCCCTGTCATTCTTCTTTTCATGGTCAGTGATTGGTAGGACTTTGGGAGAGTTTCTCCCACTGGCAAATGCCTGGGAAAGGTAGATTTGCTCCAAAATTAGCACTGCACTTGTGGGTGTGACAAGACCAAGACCAAACCCTGCGTCTGTTTTGAAGATGCTGATACGTAAGGTAAATTGACAGGGGCCCCTTCCAGACTGTCCTGTTGCAAAGAATTCCAGATACTTAGCAATTTGTATGACATGCGGATCCTGGAGTTCCTTCTGAGGAAAAGGAATCCTGTGGAATTTTTGTCTTTGAGTAGCAGAATGACGGGAGACGAACATAAGAGGAGCCAGTCTTGGTTTATGGCTACAGCTCTAGGCTGGGGTCGTAATAGATCATGGTTAGGAACAAGGCTATGCCATGAGGTACGCTTGGGTTTACAGCTAATTTTGGGCAACAAAGTTCTCCTCTAAGCTTTAATTTCCTGCTGTAAACTAGAGAAGAAATACCAACCTTGTGGAGTTGCTGCAATGCTTAAGTTAAATAATAGAATGTGTTTCAAAGTCTAGCACAGAGCCTGGTGCAAAAGAAATACTGAACAAATAATAGACGTGTCTGCTATTCTGGCCCCCTTATTTCATCCCACCCAGCCAGTGTTCCAGTTGCTGGCTAGAGAATAGGCTTACTGCAGTCACGTGCTAGCCTCCTGCAAGACATTACTCAGTATAACAGGAAATAGCGCTGGGTACTTCCATAGGACCTTCTTCCCTTGGTTGTGCATGATTCCCATTCAGTTCCTACAAGTTGCTTGGGACTAGACAGGGGGACTCTGGGTCATGCACTTGATGGTACAGTATATTTGGTTTTTATTCAGCACATGTGTACAAACATCTGTGCTCTGTTCCATCTATGAGATTAAATAATCAAGACCAGATCGAATGATAGACCAAACAGTGGTTTACACAGGAACAGTGGTCATAAATAGAGAACCACATTAATAATTCTATTGGATATTGTTGATTGCCCACCCCCTACTCTCCTCTTCTTCCTAAGAAGACCCCATTTATTGTTAGGGTATCACTTCTCCTGCATTCAGTCCGTTTGTCTCAGGGAAGTTGGCCCCATTTCTATCTCTCCCTCGGCCTGGTCTGTCAAAGACAGCCCTCCCCACCTGGTTAACCAGCAGCTGACTGTGGGCATCCGGGCTTCCGGTGAGGTCACATGATGATCTACATGGCCTCTGTAGTTTCAGTTGGGGTTTCTGTTCTTTGTAGACAGATATATCCCTATACCCCCACTTGGCCTGCATCACTTCTATTCACAAAGGTTTCAGAGCTTTTCACTTGGCATTTGCATTGCTGCCACCTGTATGATGGGTGACAGCTGTGGTGTGGAGCCAGCTCAGGATACCTGAGGCAGAGTGGCTTGGGCCGCCTCCTGGGGAGTTGTGGGCCTGGGGAAGCAGACCTGTACTTTCACTTCCAAAGTTTCTCCAATGGGAGCAGTTTAAACTCTTTGGACACTCGGGACAAGGAACAGAGAGAATGGCACTGGTTGTTAATGGGGAACTCTCCTGACCTCTCCCTCCTTCCTCCTGGGGGTTGGGAGTGACACAACAGATGAGTAAAGCTGGAGAAAGAACCTGGGTGAGGAGAAAGAACCTGGGTGAGTGCAGTATAGCTCATCATCCTCTTCTCCCTCTTGGGACCGAGATGGTGCCTGTGGGAAGCAGGAATCCTCTGCTACCCTGCCTCCTGTGTCTCATCTGGGCAAAGCCATGTGGGAGGGTCCACCCTGGCCCAGCTGGAACAAGATGAGTGTTCGTTGGTACATTGTGTCAACTTGGGGAGTCTAGAGGTTTGGCTGAGTGATTTGGCAGGAGACCAGGGTGCCTACTTTGTACACATCCTGAGCCTATGGAAGAGGAGGGCATGGAGATTGTGTGAGAGCTACACGCCCCCTGAGTGGGGGCAGGCTGTTTACAATGTAAGGGAAGAGAAGAGGCTGCTTGCAGCCATTCCTCCCTTTTGCTGGTTGTTTTTGCTGTGCTCTGCTGCCATGAACAGTTTGCCCTCCGCCATGTGCTACTCTGCCTCTAAACAGCCAAGTATGGACTGAAACCTCCACAAACTGTAAGCTAAATAAACCTTTCCTTTCTTCATTTTGGGTGTTGGGTATTTTGTCTCAGCAAGGAGAAAAAAGTAACCAAGACAATGAGTGAGTCTCACCATCCACAAACCCTCCCTTCATTGGGTGCCCCTCCGAGCTTGCCTCTGTGATGAAAGATGGTGACATTTTGGTCCCCATCTCTCCTTACTTATCTTGTTCCCAAAATTGTGTAGAACTAAGACTATTTTTTGAGTATCCAGCAGAGTCAGTTCTCATTATAGCTGGGAAATTGTCAGAAGTCATAGCCTAGGGTGAAAACATTGTAAGAGTTAACGCGTCACTAGTCAACATGGTATAATTGCTCCCGAGTTGCGTGTCTTACCTTCTATCTTTAGTTAAAATTAATTCTTAACCATTTAGATCATAGGACTTGAGAAACTGATGAATGGTGTGGGCCTCAGTCCCAGAAATATGCACACACACACTGTGTTACCTCAGAGCACTCACTGTCCTGCCCCCGTCACCCTGTGGGCCAATGTCTCTTGGGTTAAGATCCCCCATGATGCCTTGTGGCATGAATGGAAGGAAAAAGAAGCCTGCAAAGGACAGGAGGGTGATGCTGTGGGTGCTGTCCAGCAGTGCCCCAGGCAGTGAGGAGGGCGAACTGTACGTCAGATCTGGGGTGGTCACAAGGAAAAAGGTCAAGATTCTAGCAGGAAACAAAATGATACAGAAGGTTTAAAGAGACTTGGATGAAGAGCCACCCCCCGAGATGCAGGCAGGGCTGAGATGACAAGCCAGGGTATGGTGGCGCCTAGAAGACGACACGGTAGCACTGCCACACTTAGGGCCAAGAAGGGAGAAGAGGAAGCTGCAGTCGCCCAGGTACCCAACAACCCTGACTCCTCCCGTCCCTGCCCACTGGTCTCCTGTGGTCCCTGCCATCCATGGAACTTAACTGGGAAGCAGAAGACCAGGGAGCTGGTATATTCCACAGAGACCACTTCCCTGGACAGGGCGGGATCGAACCAGTATAAGAGACAGAATAACAAGTCTGGGGCGTTGGGCAGAGCTAAATAAATGAGCAAGGTTTGATTTGAGTCTGAGGGTTTCAGGGGACGCTAAGGAGCCTGGTGGGGGTAGTTAAGGGGTTCCGATGGAGCTGTGTGTTAGAGCCAACGGCAGAAGGGAGGTCACTGACTGTGGAGGAAGCCATCAGAAGGAAGTAAGTTCAGGCTAGGGCTCCAAGGAAGAGTTCTCCAAGTTCCTGAGCAGCCAGGCAGAAACCAGGGCCCACACAGGTCAGTCTACAGCTATGACCAGCAGTCCTGAGATGACCTGTCCAATGGACAGTAGTTGTGAACGCCACAAGGGGGCTCCCACCTGCTTGCAGTGAGGCCTTGGGACACCTCACTTTCCTAAGAGTTCTAGTCCTTGCTTATTCCTTTCTTTTGGTTTGCAGAGACAGCAGCCCGAGGGGGTGAAAGGAAAGGCCAATTAGCTGTTCTCGCCACTGGAAAACCAAAAGGTTCATAGCTTTTGTTTTCTTATTTTGGTCTGCGTAGCATGAATGATTTAAAACCATTAAGAGATGGGTTTCATTTCAGTGACTTATTTTTATCACATTTGATAAAAATTTCATTGTTACCTTTAGAGCCACTTCTTCTGTAAGCCCCTACATAAATATGTGAAATTTCAGATGTCCTACACTAGCAAATGCCGAAGACTCAGATGATTAATGCTGGAAGTCAGGGTGTTTTGCAGCTCATCCCAGCAGAGTTTAGTAAGGCTGAGAACCTAGAGTTGAGTTGCTTGGATATAAGACACCAGAAAGGTAGTAAAGTGCACATGCCTCATTTAGGTCCATGGAGCTATTATTACTCTAAACTGCTTTGCCAAAGATCTGTCTAAGAAGTAGTTCCCTGGACGCTTCCTGTTTTTTGTCCATAAAGTTTTATTGGAACACAGATTCACCCATTCATTAGATGGAAAATGTGAGCTGTTGCTATGGAGACAAAATGATCCACATGCTCTAAAATACTCTTTGGCCCTTTATGGAAAAAAAAAAAAGTTGGCTAAATCTGGTGTAGAGAAACAGGTAATAGCTGTTATATGCAACTTACAGCCCAGAGTACAGAAAAGTTGATTGGAACTACTTGAATTTGGAGAGAAATTTGGGAGACTGCAAGCCAAATACTACAATTGTTTTAGACTATAATTTCCTTTATACAACTTACCAGAATCACTTGGCATCTATGCAAATAAAAAATGGAAATTAAATATAGCGTACACAGAATGTTGGAAAAGAAAAACATATTAACAGATATAATTTATTCTTATGAGGTTATACTCTGAGATTACATGTCTTCAAAGAATAAGAAAAGTTAAACCAAGGGCCAGGGATATAGCTCAGCAGCACAGTGCCTGCCTGGCAAGTGCAAGGTCCTAAGTTCTATTCCCAGTGCCAAAAAAAAAAAAAAGAAAGGTTAAAACAGCAAGAAAAATCCTATAGTTAATTTAAAAGGTGATATGTAGAATAGATAATACTGCTGTTGATAAGAAATCCAGCAATATGAAAAAGAAAATGAAAGAATAACTCTCTGCCTTGACCAAACTGATGGGGTCAGCATCATTAACAATCCAACTTCATCTTGCACTGACATTTCAAATTCATCTTACTCAGCCAGGCCTTTGAAGTTACACAGAGGCATAATGTTAATGCTGGGGTTTTCCGGAGCTTTCTAACAAGGCCAGGATCCGTGTGATCTTCAGGCTGCCCTTGGATGCTCAGGATGTTTGTTGTGAAGAGCAGGTGTTCCTTTAAACCTTCTCCTTTGAAAAATAAAATAAAGAAACAAACAGTAATCCCACTCAATGGTGTGACTTCTCAAGCCTAGAGTTATCAATGGCTTGCTAAGAAAAATAAATCAAATGAGCTTGTGGTAGTATATTCAGTTGGGATTTTGCCATTTCTTAAACCATACTTGAAACGTCATGATCGTAGGCTGGGGAAGTAGCTTATTAATGGCACATTTGCCTAACATGAAGGTAAGTGTCTGAGTTCCTGGGTTTGATCCATGGCACTACACAAACCCCCCCAAAAAACCCCAAACAACATGTTGATACAGTGGCTGCCCTCCTACTTATATTCCTCTACAGAAGTCCCTGCATGTGCTGGCATTTCAGTTTGTATATACTTCTATGATGACTGGACCATCAGCATGGATGGATGGATGGATGGATGGGTGGGTAAGTGATGGGTGGGTAGATGGATGGATAGATTGATAGTTGATGGATGGATAGATGGATGGGTAAATGGGTGATATTTGTTCAATTCAGAAAGATTTTATTCAAGCAGAGAATTGTATAGATGCAGGATATTGTACAGATGGCAGTAAGGGGGAGAGACTGGCTCTCTTTCAGCTCTCCATACAGCAAGCAGGAATCTATAGCAAAGAAGGAGGGTAGGGGGTCAATGGATGGAACATCAGAGATTAAGGGGAATCCCAGCTGGAGGGATCTGGCAGGATTCTTGCAGAAGGCTGGGCAGGGTGATGAGCGATCACGGGGGCAGGGGATGAGGAAGGGAAGCCTGATTAGCATCCAGAATGGTCAGTAACAGAATGGGATTCTAGCTGAACTAGCTTAGCAGGGTTCTTGCTAAAACCAGCCAATGAAGAGATGAACGTGGATGTCCAAAAGGCCAGGCTTCATTGACAAGTTCAGGGAAGTCTGAGCAGGGTTTGGCCAGGAAAAAAAATTTTTGTCACTGGAAAGAAGGAATTGAATGGAAAAGTGAGAGTCAGAGGAAGTTAGGGATGGTTCCAGTGTTTGCCTGGAGGGGAGCAGAGAGGTAGGACTTTTTCTAAGGGTTTCAGGAAGAAGGCTGAAGCCTGAGCTTGAAAGTTTTTGCCCCACAGGCCACTTAGGAAAGTCTTGAACCTCTCAGAATTCAGAATACATAATAGTGGGGTGGATTTGAAGGGAAGCTAGCAATCAAGAAACAACCATGCTGTACTGACTCTGAATAATTGCTTTGGGCCTGGAGAATATTAGCTAGAATTCCAGATCCTTAAATCAAATGACCTAAGTTTATATCCTAGCCTGACACAATACTAATGGATATTGCTGAGAAATTTTCATTTATTCATCGATGTGTTGGTTTGGGGGTTATTGGGCAAGGTGAAACAATATAATACAGGACATTTTTATATGATTATTTATAATAGTCACCCAAAGAACGATATATGAAAGAGTACAGGAGATCTGTCCATACACTAGGACCAAGGAGTCTAGCTGAGGGCCTGGATCCCACAACAATGTCCTGCATGAGCCCAGCTGAATACCTAGAGCTCATAACAATGCCCCCCACGAATCCAACTCCCACGACAATGTCTCATGCAGGCCTGTTTCATGGATCTCTGCTGGGAAGGTCCGAAGATCAATGATGGAATCTAGAAAGTCTGTGCCAGCAGAATGAAGGACCTGTGCTAGTAGGCTGAGGGATCTGCACTTGAGCCAGGAAGTGACCCTCAGAACCAGAGCTACCCTGAAATGTACCACAGTCATCTTCAGCAACAGTGAGGTCCCGAGCTCCTCCAATGATCAAGATGGCTGAGTTCACACACATTCAGGGAACCTAATGCAGCAAGCTTCTCTAGGACACTGGCAGCGTACCATCTTCCCCTCTGGAACCAGGAAGCGATGCTCAAAAGTGAGGACCAGAGCTTCCTCAAAGGGAGCTGAAGCCATTCTCAGTGCCAATGAGGTCCTGAGCTCCTTGCAGCATGAAAACAGCCAAGTTCATCAAGAAAGCCAGCATGATGAGCTCCTCCAACAAAACCAACAGCTCCTTACAGCTTCCACCGGCTCCAACAGCCTTTCTTTGCTCCCCACAGACTAACTTCTCCAGTTCTCTTATGCTGCTGACAACAGTCCCCAGGTGAGCCTCCCACACCCAGCACCATGCTTACACAGTTCAGCTGGGGGTTATAAGTTGACCACCAGTTATCAATCCACTACAATCCATAAGCTGGGGCCAACAATAATTTCTGCTCAGGGATTTTTCTGAAAGGTCAGATAATGCAGAGTGTTTGGTAAGCACACTGCCGGACATGGAGAGAGTCCTGCTGATGCTTGATGTTCTCAGCTATCACATGCTTACGTGCAGCTTGCCCTGTGGGAGTCAACTCACTATTGCTCATCAAACAGCCAAGCAAGTGAGATCTACCTCATGAGTCACGGTTGTGGAAAGGAAATGGAGAATGATCAAATGTGTGGTGCACAGAGAGCTTGAGCCAATAGAGATCTTATATTCTTAGATAAAGAAGTGGAGAGACTGTGGGAAGAAATTGACATCTTCCCACTCAGAGTCACCAGCACTTTGCTCTGTACCAAAAGTAAAAATGAAAGGAATGCTCAAGGTGCTTTTTAGACAAACTATCAAGACTGGCCTGGGGAGTTGGAGGGAGGGGCCTAGTGGGAGGAGATGGGGAGGGTGTCCCGCTCACTGGCCTGCTGAGATGATAGCCTGCCCACCCATACCCGGTGACTCAGTTCCTAACTCTTGGAGGAATCTGGACAGACTCTGAGGAAGCGGTTTATAGGGGAGAATGCTCTACACAATCACATGTGTGCACACATGCACAAACACACCACACCCGGTGCTGAGAGAAGGACCTTCAGGCGGTACTAAGCTCAGTACCAGGTGCACAGCCATGAAGCGGACACAGCTCCAGGCTGTGTAATTCAAAGATGGTGGGTGAAGCCAAGCAAGAAAGGAGAGAAATAGGAGTTCTCTTAGACTGTGATAAACACCAAGGAGAGAAATCAGCCTAGCAGAGGGCTAGGACGTGTCTGGGTGGCAGAGCAGAGGGAGATGGGCCAAGCTGAGGTCCTTTCTTTCTGGATCCTTGGCAGGGGCGCTTGGAACTTTCAGGGTGGCCACCAGCACCAGAGCCCCTCCCTCCTGGTGGGCTAAGGACATGGGAAAGAATGCGGCACACACAGAGCCTTGGAGACCAGGGAGGAGGTTGAGCCAGTCCTACCATCTTGGGTGGGACAGAGGTACACAGAATGGGAAGTTCACACGTGACATAAATTAATAGAACTGGGAGTCCATGGAGGCATCTGTGCCTAGAGATGTAGCAGATTGTACAGTCCATTATTGACCCTATACTGATGCTCCCTGAGTTACATCCCCATCGACCCATTCTAAGTCAAAAGTGCACTTGACGTGTCCCGGTACCAGCCACATACTCACACCATGGACTCTTGGGTGTCTCCCTGGGACCATGGGCAGGCAAGAGCTATGGCTGGCTGCCGCTGTTTGGTGTCATACGGACTACCGTGGTGCATATGGCTAGCCAGGAAAAAGATTAAAATTCAGGATTCAAAGTATGGTCATAAAGGTGAACCATGCTGATCAGGGTCTGTCTGTAGATTAAATTTAAAAGACCAGTTTGCCTTTCCAAACCTCTCCCCTTATCTGTGCACTTTTGAGAGTGCCATTACCTCACCCTGTCAGCTGTGTTCCAGTTTGACAGCCAGAAGGGAATTCACAATGCCAGTGTGACCTGCTTTGATGTCATGTGACCTCTGGACTGTACTCAGTTCTCCGAAAAGGTCAACCGACCTAAGGGGAGAGATTCCCACAGTGTATCTATACACAGGGAGAGACACTGGGAAAGTCTTTGACAAGAGCCAGAAGGATGGCTGGGGCCAGTCTGCAATGGATCCTGGGATCGTCTAACAGGAGATTGGTTGATTCCATGGGGTCTCTTGCGCTTTCACTATCCTTGAGTTACTTGAGACTCAGTAATTTTTTTTCTGGTGTGGAACTGCTTTTGGCCTTGTTTTCCTGTCCTACTGCAGAAGAAGCCAGTTGCCCCTGTGTAAAGCCAACCCATTTCTGCTTTCTTAATGTATGCATATGTATGCATCTGCTCCCTGGAGTCTCCTTCAACTTACTTTTAGCATCTTACTGGTTCCCTTGTTAATTTATGAGCTAAATAAAACTCTTTATTTTATGCATTTTATGTTTGCACAAGAAACACACTTACTTTTTAAAAAAATAGGTGATCTTTCTACCGGACTTCATAACTGACCAAGATACTAACAGATGTAGATTAAATAGTGTCATTTTCCTGCTGCAGTAAGCCGATCGCTTCTGTGGTTTCAGGAAGCGGGTCTAACGAGGCTTTTGTAATGAGAAAGAGAATATAAAAATAAATTGTAAGCAATATGTAGCCTCTCAGCTAAATTCCCACTCATATGTCTTTAGAATTTTCTTACTGCTTCCCACTGGTTTTTATTTACTATCCTAGTTTTTTTATAGTGAGCATGATCTAGCTCTTCCTCCCTTTTGGTAAAAAAAAAAAAAAAAAAAAGTTCCTAAATTGAAATTCATTTCATTTGAAAATTTGAAGTTAGAAATGATTTGCTGCTCTCCAAAATCCCCGAGGATTCCATATGGTTCCAGTGTGTCATGTTACTCCACAGTCTTATGCTCAGCTAAATTATATGGCACGTATGTGGCGGGACCTAGACCTGTACCTGAGATTCAGCAGGACAGAGGTGTAGCAGAATGACTGGGTGCTGTAGGGTTCTTCAGCACTCTGAAACTAGCCTGTGAATTCATCACTTCTCCACTGAGAGAGATGGGGCTCAGCAGCTTGAGCTTCCTACTCCCTCTCTTTGTGTTACTGGGTTTCTTTGCCTTAGAGAACTAGTCTATTCTATTAAAAGGCATAATTCTCACCACAGGCCATCAGAAGAAGAAGTATCCATTTTGAAAGTCTGAATAATTTCTACATCAGAAAGTGCTGACAGGGAATGTCATACCTGGTGGTTCAACATCTGAGTGTATCACAGATGCGTGCATGGTTCACCATGTAACGCAGGGGAGTTCCCATGGATGGCATTTACGACGTCCAGAAATTCCTGATTGGTCCACTCATGTGCCCCAAATAAACCTGTGTTGTTTAGATTCCCTCCTTTTGAGCAAGAAAAGAAAAAGATGATAATCTTTTGCTATTTAAATATAAAGACATGTGTCACTTAGGTTCCTGAAATAGGGGACACACCTGTAGCACACGCATTGTCCCTACCCCATTGGGACCACGGGAAACACTTCTCAGCCATGGTGCCACTTGGTGCCAGACCTCTGACTCCTGTGTGCCCTGATCTGTGTGCAGTTATCAGAGGCAGGTGAAACTTCGTTTTAGTTCCAAAACTTGAATGAAGATTTCAGTTCCAAATCATTCATGTTTTTCTCTCTCTTAAAACTTGATCTCTGTTGAAATCCTCTAAACCGTAATGATAGGTGTTTGAGAAGTTCAGATAAAAATATTTAAATTCTCAGTATCTCATCTAGCTAAAAAAAAAAAAATATGACCACAGGATTAGGCATAAACTCCTCTTTAGGTACTAACAATACCTCAAAATCTCTGGATTACTATCTTGAGCAGTAGGGACTTTATAGTAATAAAGGACCCCCCATCAACCCTCCTGCCAAATAGGTTCAAACTAACCCAAATGTCAACAAATCTGGGTATCATTACACTCAAATAAAAGTACAGATAGATAGATAGACAGACAGACTGAGCTAGTAATAGATAAGGATAGATAGGTTGGATAGGTACCCAGTTCTTAACTAAAACAGGTTAGAAAAAGTTTATTTGGCCGACTTAAAAAAGAACATTGCCTTTGATTGAGCAGACAGCAGTTTTCTTGAACTCCAGTCTAGACGTATTTTCAGGCTCCTGTGGTAAAGTCAAGAGCCCCAGGCAGAACCAGCATAACTTGTCAAGTACTTGTCCAACTTGTATGTGGGATAGTAGCAAGAGTAACCTGTTTTGTTTTTTTTTTTCCTGAAAACAAATCAAAACACAAAACCCGTTGGTGAATTGGACCTTTACCTGGTGCTGCGGCATTAAGGGACCCCAGTATAGACTGAAGGTCAGGGAGGCAGGCCAACTGTACTCTCTCTCTCTCTCTCTGTCGTCTCTGTCTCTCCCCTCTCCTCTCTTGTCTTTTTGAGGCAGCGTTTCACTATGTGGTTTAGGCTGGCCTTGAACCCACAGCAATTCTCCTGCCTCAGCCTCCTGAGTGCTGGGATTATAGGCACGGGCTACCACACCCAGCTCTGGTTTCTATTCCTAAAGGAAAACCCAGCCCTGCCAAATCACTCCCACACCTCTACACACCTACAGCTTCCGTCCACCTGTCACTCCTGTTCCCACAGCGATTTTGGTGTATTCACTTTGATTTCTGCTTGTGTTACGTGCAGCTCTGTTTCTTCTTGTCCTTCCTCCAGGACAGACTTCATGTAACTTCTCACCCTCTGGCCCTGCTGGGCAGACAGACTCATCTTCACGCTTCCATGTCAGGGCTGCGGTACATACAGAAATTCTGGGGTACAGGGATTTAGCAGTGGTTTGGCCCAAGGTCTAGCCTTAAGCTGCATCCTGATGTTTTGATGTAAGACACTATCACTGAGTATAGTTGCGTTGTTTTCTGAAGCCCAAGTGGAGTTGTTTTACATATCCAAGGGGGGGTGGGTGGGAAGGGCTGTTAGCATGTCACTCTGTTCAACCACCCTTGTGCAAAACTCATGACCTCTTAAAAACACACATTAGGACCATGTGTATAAGCCACCTACCTGAATTCTTTCCTTCTGTGCCAGAGTGAAACTCATTAGAGTGAATCCACACAGAGTTTGATCTAGCTAGCTATTTGGTACCAGGCAGATGATTGACTGTTTACAACAAAATATAACCAATGTGCCTGTGCTCCCTTTTACCCTCATTTTCTTAGACTAGTGATATCTTCTTCAAAGTAGTTTCTTGGGGAGTTTTTGTCACCCTCTTTCATTCCCATCAGCCTCTTTAAACCCAGGTCTCTGAAGACGGCAGAATAGCGTGGCCCATGGACAGCTGTCTGTGCAACTGGGAGCTTGAAATGCGGAATCACAGACCCCTCCCCGGAATTTTCGTCTTAGCACCATCTCCTGGAGACGCTTGTCACATTTGAGTTAGCGAGACACTCAGTGAGGAAGGACAGCAATTTTCCAGTGCTATTAATGACACAAGGGAATGAGGTTTGTACAGCGTGAAGAACACGGGAGACACTGGCATGAAAGCACTGTGCTTTGGAGTCAAATACACCTGAATTCAAATCCTGAGCCTGTTTGTTCAGACGCTGGAAATTTAAGCAAATGATTTGGCTCTCCTATATGAACACTGCAAGTTAGCTTGCTGCACAATTTCTTGGTGAGCATTAAACAGGATGCAGTCAGACATGCAGGACATCCTCACCCACAGCGGATGCTAGTTTGCTGATCTGTCTTCTACCCTGTGCCTCTTCTTTATTCTTGATGGCTCTGTTTTCCGAACATAGCAAGTCACTGGGAGTATGATTATGCGGCTTCTCTATACATAAACATGGCTTACGTACATCCAGAAAAAAACAGAATTATAAATAACCCAGTTCACACAATCGAACTGTAGTGGCACCTCAGTTCATGAACGCTTTGTGTGCAAACAATGTGGTTCACAAACAGGAACATTTGGCACACTTTTGTTTTTGTTTGCAAACTCTGCACTGGGTGATAAAAACACCACCGTGGCCATCTTTCCCACATAAACACAAATGCGGCCATCTTTTCCAAAAGTGTGGAACAAATTAAGTTGGTGAACTGAGGCACCACTGCAGTTAAAATTTTTTGACAAAATACACAAGAGATTAGTGGTAGTTCCTGTCATACTTTCTTCCCATCCCAACATCAGCTGTGTGCTCTGAGCCAAGTGTTGACATAGATGGAGGTCATCTGCGTTCCCCTCTCATGTCCTAGGCCCTCGTCATCTTTGTGTTTGGGACCCCAGCCCCTGTCTCTAGGCCACCCCTTCAGGATCTGAAGGCTGCCAGCGGAGCAGGTCCTCCTCGCATTGTGCTGTTACTTATTCTCCTGCTGATTATTCCTTTCCAGCAACAGACTGCAGGACTCCAAAACACAGCGGGGTTTTCCAGCTATCATCATTCCTCGGATATCACCTAATGTGGTTGTCCTCCAACCTGGCTGCAGACTATAATCACCTGGCACCTTTTGAAAATACTGATGCTTAGGTCCCATCCCTGCAGATTAGGATTAACCAAACTCTCTTCAGGCCTGGGGTGTAACCCAGGAATGGAGATCTTCCCATTCCTCCAGTGGTGCTAAAGGGCAGTACCTCCAGTCACTTAGGACCTCTAATGGCTCCTGTACTTGGACCAACTTGGGGCCCCTGGGAACCAAACCTCATGGGCTTAGACATCTGACAGATGGACAGGGGGCTCTTTCCTGATAAACAAAAAGGTTAGGAGGTCTTAACTTTCCAGGTGAGAAAACAGAAAGATTCCTTTCCAGTCTACACCCAGCCATCTGTCCGACTGACATTCCCACAGGACCTGGGGAAATCTCTGTTACGCGTAGAAAAGACAGTTTGGGGTAGGAGAATCCCAGGTCCTCCCCCCCTGCCTTTGGAGATACCTAGGAGTCTCTCACCACCTTGGGATGTCTTCCTCTTCTTGTTCACATCCCTACCACCAAAATGTACAGCCCCTTCTGGGTGCTCATGACGGCAGGTGGCAGGCCCCAAACACAGTAAGAGCAGGATCAGAGGATTTTTTTTTAATTGACTTGATAAATTCTGCTTCACCCTATAGAATTTACAAAGCATAGAAAGGATTTCTGCAGCCGGGATGAAAGCAGCATTAAAATGCCATGACCATCATGTCTAGGTCCACAAAAGTGCTTTCGCCTAGATAAATGTCATCCTAGACCTGGGGCATCCCTGGGATTATAACATTATTGAATTTTTCCGCTGGTACTTCTAATTTGCATGTTGTGAAAATAAATTAAAGATTTTATACAAAGATTAAAGGTGATCAGATAGATTTTTCCACTTCATATGAAGCCAGCATGGCCTCAGTTGAAGGAAAGATAATGCTGTGCTTGGGAACTGGAAGAGACACCAAGACATCCCTGAGCTCTTCCTGCCCTGGATAAGGTAAGAGCTGAGCCACTGTAAATACACAGTGCCCGGCCCTACCCTCTTCTGTTGTCTGCCTTTCCTGGGCTATTAGCATCCCCCATTGCACAAAAATCCTGCCAGGCCTTTTAGTACCCCCGTTAGGATGTTCCTATGCACAGTTCACATCCTATGATCATCCATACTTACTAGTTGTGTGACCTTAAATGTGCCCACCTCCCTGGGTGCCTGCTTCCAAGTCTCTAGGAAGGAAGGACACCAGTGCCTCTGACACAGGGCTCTTGAGAAGATTAGACGAGTAAGTACAGTTCACAGTACCTGGCGTGCAGTGAGTGATAGATCCATGTTTGCTTTATTACTACGTAGTGCAAGTCCTCTTGTCATCTTCTCCAAACATAAGGAAAACAACAACCAGTGGCTTCTTCATTAACATAAAACAAGAAGGGCTACAGGCATAGCTCAGTGGTAGAGCACTTGCCTAGCATATATAAAGGCCTGGATTCAATCCCCAGGACCAAGAAATGAAGAAAGGAGGGAAGGAGGAAGGGAGGGAGGGAGAGGAAGGAAGAAAAGGAGGGAGGATGGTAGGCAGGTAAGTCTTGTGCTTTTGTTATAGCTGTTTGGAAGGATGAACTCTAGTTCCATATTGTAAAAGTTTTGAAATTCAAACATACCTGTTAAACAAACAGAGCTTGCTTTTATTTAGCAACTAACTCAATTTTTCAAAAAGTGTTTATATTTTTATTTACAAAGGTAATTATTCAAGTTTTCCTGCCATATATGTCATGTTTCTGCCACTAAAAAGAATTAATAGGAAATTCTTAAGGTTAGATAATTCCTATTCAAATACAATCTCAGAATTATTTACCAAGTTAGCATTTTGGCTGATAAACATATAAATTTCTCCTGAGAAGTCTCTGTGGGTTTTCCAGAATATTAAAAAGCTCATAATATTTTTTTCAGTGACTGAAATATGCTCTATTGCTATTGCTGTAGTAAGCTGCTTACAAGACTGAAACATTCCAACATTGGGAGCCTGTTGAACACGATTAGGGACTGTCTACCTGGTCTCACTCCGGTGTTGTCTGAGAGCTTTAAAAGGACTGAATCTGGGTTCTTACCCATAGACACTCTGGTTTAATTAGCTCAGCATTTGGCCTGGGCATCAGCGTTTAAATTTTTTTTAAATTTGGGAATAATTATAAATTTGCAGGAGTTGAAAAGACAACAGAAAGGTGCCTTGGGCTCACTGCTAGCTTCCTCTGCGGTAGCAGCTTATGTAACCAACTGAGCATCAAAACGAGGTAGGTGACCTTAGAGTAACAGCGCCAGCTAGAAGACCACAGAGTATATGTAGTTTTTTTTTTTATTTTAAAGAAAATAGTACAAAAAAAGAGCAATAGCAAAATACAAACAGAGCAACACAGGACATTAGAAATGATGTGGGGTCTCAAACCAAGTGATAGGGATGAACAATGGTTGTTATATTACATATTGTTATCTTCAGCAAAATTGCTCTGATTACCAGATGTAAGAGTAGAAGATTGATCAAATCATTAAAGGGAATAAGAAAATAATAATTTAAAAGAACATTAGAGACAATACATAGTTTCACTAGACAGGATTGTAGGAATTCACCAATGGTTGTTATATTGCAAATTGTTGTCAAATAAATTGCTCAGAATACCAGATATAACCATGCAAAATTGGTCAAAATATAAAAAAGAAACTTTTAATCATTAACTGTTCCTCTCAAATCATCAGACACCAGCAGTACAGTTATGCTACCCTCTCTCTCTCTCTACACACACACACACACACACACACACACACACAGTCTTAGAACTTTCTTTTCCTTCTTTCCCTCATCCCAGTTGTTCCTTCCTTTGAGCAATTTCTTTCCCTTTCTTATTATCTATTGTACATTTTGGGTTTTATTTATTCTTTCATGTTCTTACACCAGGGAGACAATTCGCTGCTTACACATGTGAGTCCGATTTATTTCACTTATGAGTATGGTCTCTAGTTGCATCCATTTACCTATAAAAGCTTCGAGTTTATCTTTTTTATAGCTGAGTAATACTTCATTGTATGGAAATACCACATCTTTTTTATCCATTCCTCAGTTGGTGGGCATTTGGGTTGTTTCCAAGATTTAGCTATGACGAATTGTGCTATTAAAAACATGGGTACATATATATCACTGTGATATGACATTTTTAATTCTTCTAGAAAAATACCCAGAAGGGGAATAGCTGGGTTAAGTGGGACTGCCAATCCTGGTTTTGTGAGGAACCTGCAGACTGATTTCCACAGTGGTTTCACCAGTCGACACTCCCACCAGCAGTGGAGAAGTGTTCCTTTTTCCCCACAGCCCCTCCAGCATTTGTCATTAGTTGCTTTCTGAATAATAGCCATTCTTTGTGGGCTGAGATGAAATCTCAGTGTTGTTTCAATTTGCATTTCTCAAATGATATGATGTTGAACATTTTTTCATATATTTATTCACCATTAGTATTTCTTCATCTGAGAAGTGTATGTTCATCTCAGGTGCCCATTTTTGGAATGGGTCTTTGAATTTGAGGGGCTTGGTTTTGTTAAATTCTTTGTATGTTTTAGATAAGAGTCCTTTTTCTGAGGAGCAATTGGATAAAATTTTTTCCCAATTCAGGGGTTTTCTTTTTACTCTGTTGGTGATTTCTTTTGATGTACAGAAACTTTTCAATAAGATGAGATCCCAGTTGTTGATTCTTTGAAGTATTTCCCATGCAGTTTGGTTTTTGTTCATGAACTCTCTGCCTACCCCTATAACTTTGAGAGTTTTACCTACTTTCTCTTCCAGTAGGTTTAGTATTTCTGTTTTGATATTTAGATCTTTGACCCATTTTGACTTATTTTAGTGCATGGTGATAGACATGGGTCTAGTTTTAGTCTTTGCCGTGTGGAAATCCAGTTTTTCCAGCACCATTTGTTAAAGAGGCCATCTTTCTTCCAGTGAACATGTTTGGCCCCTTTGTCAAAAATAAGATGGCTGAGTGTGTTTGTAGCTTTGTTTGCGTCTTCTAATCTGTTCCACTGATCTTCAGGTCTGCTTTTTGCCAGTACCATGCTGATTTTATCACAGTAGCTTTGTAGTATAATTTCAAGTCAGGGATTTTAATGCTTTCTTCCTTTCCTTTGTTTCCCAGGATTGCTTTTGCTATTCTAGCCCTTTTTTGGTTCCAGATGAATTTTAGGAATGTTCTCTCCAGATCTTTGAGGTATACTAATGGAATTTTAATGGGGATTACATTGAATCAGTTTTGGGAGTATGGCCATTTTCACAGTGTTGGTTCTTCCTATCCATCAGCAAGGAATATCTTTCCATTTTCTGAAATCCTCTTTGATCTCTTTTTTCAGAGTCACAGAATGTATGTAGATTTTACCACTTTCAGGATTTTTTAAAGCTGCCCAGGTAATTACACTAAATAGCCGGGTTGAAGCCCTCTGCTGACAGTGTTAATATTTAACAATCCTTTTACCCATGAGTTGGTGATTTCTGTACACACACACACACACACACACACACACACACATACACACAGAAGACAATACACGGTACACATACATGCCTCATGCAAGTGAACACAGCACACATACATATTGCAGAAAAACTTCAAATGCTTAATAACAGATGGCAGGGGTAAAGTGAGTGACATTTAAAAGCACGATTTAACTGCTAGAAAGCTGCTCTTCACAACTCTACAGAATACATCCTGGTTTAGAGCCTATGTCAAACAAAAGATGTCTGTCACACCTGAGAAAGTAAATTAAGGTTTATGACTGGGAGTTAAGGTTTATATCAGTAAGAAGAAAATTCTATGGGTTTTGAAAATGTCATTTATACACATAATTTAAGTTTTAATGCCTAATAACATGGTAAGATATTTCTTGTGCACATAATTACATATCTATCAAATTCCTATTTATCATACTGCAAGTGCATGTCAGCTACTGTGCTTCTCTGCAAATAAATCGGTGTTTTCTTCTCCACTACCTGGGATATTGAACGCTGTCCTGGGCAAGTTTCCTGCTTTCTCTCTTTAAAAAGAGTTGCGATAGGTATTAATCAGTGAAGCAGTGGGAGTGAGGAATGAACTTCACATCTCCTGGCATCTGCTCTCCACTCACTCACAGCGAGGTTAAACAGGGACGCTTGGACTCAGATGCAGCTCCAAGACCACTGTGGCCAGAATGCTGACATGTGCCTGGCTTCACCCTCTATAAAGAGGAGATTTCCTCTTATTTGGGAGGCAACATTCAAGACGTTGGTGAAACCTTGCTGCAGACCTCCTGGGTTTATTATATTTACTAAGGGCTGTCTGCGCAGGACCCAGCAGGTGCCGCTTGCACTCAAAGAGCGGGCAGCTGCGCTGTCCCAACAGACTGATGTCTCGAGGTCTTCCTGAAGCTCCA
Source organism: Dinomys branickii (assembly GCA_004027595.1). Lineage (NCBI taxonomy): Eukaryota > Metazoa > Chordata > Mammalia > Rodentia > Dinomyidae > Dinomys > Dinomys branickii. Next base: position 27,275 of record PVLD010000411.1, on the reverse strand, counting down.
TCTGTGGAAGGGGCAGCTTGTCTCCAGCCGCCTCCCAAGACTCCCTGTCTGTGGCGGTAATGGAGCCTTCTTTTACTCTGATGCCCCAGGTACTCGGTGTCCCCATGCTACCCTGACAAGTTTCTGTTCCTGGTCCTGTGCCTGATTCTTTCAGGACACTTATTTGGATTCCGTGGTGTCACAGAGCCAAATGAGTGCTTGAGTCAGCGTTTTGATGAGGTTCTCTCTACCTAATATTTGGGGAGAGGTTTAGATGTGGCATGGCACTTACAGGTATTAAGCAGTGAAGCACCCAGAGTGACCTTCAGCCAAGGAGGAAGAGGGTGGTGAAGCCTCTTGATCCTGATAACATCACTTTCCTGTGCTGGTCTCAGCGGTGGAGGGAAGCGCGTCCTCAGAGATTCTGATGCTAATAATCACGTCTTTTTTCCTCCATCAACTGATCCCTCAGTTTTTACTTAATTAGCTGTGGACCTGGAGTGGCCTGGGCAAAGTCACCTGAACACATTGATTATTATAGATCAGCTGGATTAAGACATTTGTGTCCTGAGCGTCCCCTTGCTCAGGCTGTTCCCCCAAACAGAGAAAGTGATTGGCTAGTTCACGTGACTTCCTGCATCCCAGGAAGGGCTGCCCTGGAATTTCCTGGCCCACCAGGAATACCTTACTGGTCCACCTGAATATTTTATCCTCCAAGGATATGCTTGGTAGGGGTCTGCTGAGACCCAATTGTATTCTGAGGAAGGTAATGTTATTTCAAAGATAAAAATCATTTATTTACAGCCTAACAAGAAAGCTAGACTTTCCTAGAACCAACTTTTGATGTAGAAGAGGTAAGAATAGGGCTTATTTCAAATACGTGGAATTCCTGAGACTATGAGAAGGGAACCACAGAAAAATGTCTCCCTTCCCACAGCTTCCTGACTGTCCAAAACTCAGCCTGAATATAAAGATAAACAAAAACTGTCCACCCGCCACCAGCTCCCCAGGCCATCTAGGACTGCACACAGAGGTGTGCTGTTCTGTTCGTTCGTCACTGCCAGTATTCTTTATCATCTGGGTCCAAGGGACTTGCTTGCTTGCCTGCCCACGAGCTGGCCTCTTTTGCCAGAGTGACAACGTGTGCTGTTTACTCAAGGAGCTATTAAATTTTTTCACCTGCGGATCTTGTGAGAACTGCAGCTAGAAGATAAAGCCGCCAGAGCATGCAGCATTGATATGCAAGAGCTTCTCAAGGACAGGGCTTCCTTCAAACCTAGATGAGGAATCTGGATTAGAATCAAAATGAACCAGGGCAGTACCCTTACAAAACTCTGCAGCCACCATTCTGAGGCGAGTCCCAGGCTTGCAGCTTTTCTGCCAGAATGCTGGGTCATGAAGAGGTTCATATGCAGAAATAAAACTCGGAATCACAAGGAAATGCCCACAACGAAACAGAAAGCATTGGCAGTGAATAGGAATATAATGAACCACAAGATTTGGGGGGGGCCACACATAGCTGGATTGAAATGCTGGCCCCGTTGCCAGCTGGATGACTCAGGGACAGTGACTTGGCCTCTGAGTTGTGTCTAAAAATTTCACTGCCAAGTATTGATCCTGAGATCAAATGACAGTAGCCGGGATGCTGACCGTGCGCCAGACCCCCAGATGGTCACTTTATGTGTGTTGACTTCCCCACACTCCCTGCAACAGCCTAGAAGGAAATATCCTTAGTATCCACAGGAAGTAGAGGCAGAGAGGATGACTTGCCCAAGGTCAAGTTCATGGTATTCTTCTAAGAGTAGTGTGGTGCATGGTTAAGTGGATGGGCTCATGGGAATATCCTTCTTTCCTTAAAATTCTTTTACGATCAGAAATTCTTGGTTTCCTCTCCCCGAATTGGTGATTCTCACAGAACTCCACATGTAGTCTATGCACAATAAAAGCTGTGAAATGCAATTATTAGTGAGTAAGTATCCCTAAATGTTAATGTCTGTTGCGAGTTTGCTATATGCTTGGCAGAAACGGATTTTTGACTTTGGTTTTATTTTCATTTTTACTTTTTGACTTCATTTTCCTGTCGGAAAATAGGATTCCTCACATTTGCTTCGGTAGTATAAATGTTGCATCTGTATTCAGGGCTGGGTGGCAGGGGACATGGGGTTGAGATGGGACACAGGAGCTCAGCAACCTTCAGTGATGGAGAATGGAAATGGATAGCGGTTTGGGGAAAATCTCTTACTAGGGTGTCATTTACATCATGCATGTTAGACTCCAGGCCTGTTGTCATCACCCTGCCCCGTGGCAGCAAGAGACTCTGTGGATCACTCTTTCTTGGGGACACAGGAGGTAGCCTCAGGTCTTTCTCACTCCAAGGTGCCACCCCCGGATGACCCAGTCCCCTAATGTAACTGTGGAGGAAATGGGAGCCCAGAGATTACAATTGGCTTTTGCCAAATTCCAACTTTGCCAAGCAGTTGGGGGCAAAAGCCAGAGCTGGACCTGAGCCCTGGTCCCCGTGACTGAAGGAGAAGGAATCTGGTAGATGTGACAGGAAGAAGCATTACGGATGCGAGAAGGGTGGCGTGGCAGGGCTTGCGCAGGGGCTGAGGTGGCCTGGGTACACCTCACTGTGGGTGTGGGTGCGCCCTGTATCATGGAGGTAAGGTTGCCTGCTGCCTGGAAGTCTGTGTTCGGGCAAGGGCACATCCTTTAGTTCACATACCAGCCCTGGCACTGAATATGGATTTATTAGATACTTCAAGAATAAGAAAGCTGAGTTTAGTCACATTACGTATACCACAAAATGGTCATTTATTTTCGTCCACACAAAAACATCATGAGTGTCATCACTGCTGTTTTATTAGACATGCTGTCACAAGTGAACTAGTGACAGTTAGCTAAACTTTATGGTGCAGTAGCTGAACTTCATGGTTAAAGTGAGGGCTCCACCCGTGATACCCACAGACAGTCTTCTGCTTGGGCCCAAGCAGCTCCTCCAGACTTTGAGCAGTAAGAGCTTCCGCTAATTTCTTCTCACTTAAGTTTGATTGACTCATTATGATGCCAAGAAAGAAGTATGCTTTTTGTTCTCTGAAAAAGCTTCTGTCAAACAGATGTCCCTTCGTGAGCCAGCTCAGATGCTGAGAATGACAGCCATCCCTGAGTGTAGGACTTTTCTGTGGGAAGCCTGGACACTTTGAACAAGGGCTGTTTTTCTCCTTCTTTTTCTTTTATTTATCTATCCATGTATTTATTTTTATTTTATTTATTTATTTTTTGCCAGAATTCTTTGACAGACCATTAAGTTTTATGATGCAATTGGTAATTCTAATTTTTTTTGGGGGGAGGTCTTTTTCAGAAAGGGTTTCTCTATGCACTTTAGGCTGGCCTTGAACTCACAGCAGTCCTCCTGCCTCAGCCTCTTGAGTGCTGGGATTACAAGCATGAGCCACCACACCCAGCTAGTAATTCTAATTTTTAATAGATTGTATTAACTAGAGATTTTAGTGAATTGGAATATTCTACATAACAGAAAGTATGTAGAAGATACTTAGCCTTTACATTTTTAGTGATAATTTTAATAATATACATGTAAGTATAATTTTAAAGACATTTGAATTTATGGCTTAAACTAGAATAAATCCTCTGGGCTCTTGGGACTAACAGCAATGAGTAAATGTGAAGAACTTTCATGCGTGAATGCCAATGCCATCTGCCATGCCCTGTGACCTCATGTAGAGGGCTTGTGTTGAGAGGGCCATCCAGATGCCGAGGGAGCCTGGGTTTCATCACAAGCCCAGTGGATGACCTGGTGTAAGTCAGTGTGTCTGCCCAGCATAGAAACTCAATCTTCCATCTTGTTATGGTTGATACATTGTGTCAACTTGGGGAGTCTAGAGGTTTGGCTGAGTGACTCGGCAGGAAGCCAAGGTGCTTACTTTGTACACATCCTGAGCCTGTGGAAGAGGAGGGCATGGAGACTGTGTGAGAGCTACACGCCCCCCTGGGTGGGGGTAGGCTGTTTACAAGGTAAGGGAGAAAAAGAGGCTGCTTGCAGCCGTTTCTCCCTTTTTGCTGGTTGCTTTTGCTGTGCTCTGCTGCCGTGAACAGTTTGCCCTCTGCCATGTGCCCGTCTGCCTGTGAACCAGCCAAGTATGGACTGAAACCTCCACAAACTGTAAGCCAAATAAACCTTTCCTTTCTTCATTTTGGGTGTTGGGTATTTTGTCTCAGCAACGAGAAAAAAGTAACCAAAACACATCTATAAAATGCAGGTGTAGGTCCTTCCAAAGGGTTTGCAGAGAAATGCCCTTATGTGAGCTATATGGTTATAATTTCCAAATGCTTCTTTAAAGAATTAGTTGAGTTTTCCCCTAACCATTAGTAAGGTGACACAATTACACTGCAGATAACTTGGGCAATGCAGCAAAAATTTTTTAAAAAAGTTACTGGCACTTCCTTCAATATAAAATTCTGCACTACTGATATTTTAAGTGTATATCCTTTTGAATTTTTTTATATGTTTGTACGTTACATATAATAATAGTATCTGATTACATACATATTTTACTTAATGTACATCTTCTCCCACTGCATTAATTTCTATGAGAACATGCTTGTAGTATATGTTTACTATTTCATCCTGAGGACTTAGCATAACATTTTACTAGTCCCTAATGCAGGGACATACATGCTATTAGCATTTTTTACTATTATAATTTCTGCATATAAATATTTATCTAGATTGCCATTGATTTTTATTTCTAAATATTATACCAGTGAAATATTATACATATTTATTTATTTTAGGGCCTTTATCAAATGTGGGTGTCAGCATTGTTTCTTCTCTGTTTTCTCAGTGAGTTTGTATAAGGTTGGTGTATGATTACTTTACGTTCTCCTTAATGACATAGACATCTGGGTTGCCTCTTCATTGACATCACTCTCTCAGAGGAAGACAGGTGTACTGTGGCTCAAGGTTTCAGAGGCGCCAGTCCATGGTCCTCTGTCTCCAAGGAAGAAAGCTTATGGCAGAAGGGGCCGGCAGAGGAAAGCTGCTCACTTCATGGCAGACGAGAAACAGAAATGGGGAAAGGACGAGAGAGGAGGCACCTTTAGTGACCTACTTCCTACAAGGTCCCACTTCCTAATAGCCTGTTCAGCCAGTGAACTCATTAATCCATTGATGAGGCCAGTGTCTTCATGATCCAATCACCCCTCCATCCTCCACCTTAAAACACTGATGGACAAGGGACCACGCCCTCAGTAAATGCATTTTTGGGAGATGCTTCACATTTAAACTATAACAGCATCCAAAGCTGCGCAGCTTCTCTCAGTGCTGCTGTAGCTATTTATCAACTTTGATACATTGCTTCATTATCTTTTGGCTTAAAATAGTTCTTGAAATTTCCAGTAAGATTTCTCCTTTGATTGAAGGATTCCTCAGAATTCTGAGTATGGTTTTATTTCAGATACCTGAGGTTTCTAGATGTTATATTTTTATTGATTTCTACTTTAATTCCACATTATCAAGAACACCTTTTACCATCAGCGGTTACCAGAATGTTAGTCTCACTACATTTACATAATTAATAAGTATTAAATACCCCATAGAGTTTCAGTTTATGTGGATTATAGGTATTTATATTTATCAGACTAGAAATTAAAACAGGTTTTAAAAATACTAAACAAACTAATATAAATAGCATTTTAAACAATTGTATTTTCCAAAACAAAATACAATGAAAGGAATGACATTGCATGTATATTTTTGCAGACTTCTCTAATGTGTGGCATAATGTGAGGACAATGGGGTTTTCCCATTTTTTTCTTTCATTTAGGCTTGGTGATAACACGTTATTTTGGCCTTTGTAGAGCTCCACCCTACACTAATGCAAAAAAAAGTTAGAAAAAAATTAAAGGCAGGTAACCCTTCAGTATTTTGAAAATAGTTTCGACGTTATGGTCCTCCTCAAGGTGTCTTCAGGTTTCCTGGACCATTAGGAGTCAGTGAATGACAGTGATTTTGATCCTTTTGAGTTTATCAAGCTTCGTTTTATTACCCAGCAATTGAAAAGAGCGTGTGTTCTGTCGTTGTTGGGGACAGTGTTATATAAATACCAATTAGGTCAAGTTGGTTTCTAGACTTACTCAAATCCTTTACCTTTGCTTGGTTTTTCCCTACTGGTTTCTGGGGGAGAGGTGTTAAAATAACCAACTGTGATCGTAGATCTGTGTTTCTCCCTTTAGTTCTGTCAAATTCCTCTTCATGGTTTTGCATTTTTGTTATTTATGCACTCACACCTAGGATTATTATATTTTCTTGGCTTTATAAAGTGTCTGTCTCTATGTACTTATCTGTGGTAATTCTCCTTATTTTAAAAGTCTGCTTTTTTCTGGGGTAGCTATTCCTGATTTTTTATGTTTATTGTTTGTCTGGGTTATGTTTAGGCTTTTACTTTCGACTAGTCTTGAGTCTTCAGATTTAGAATATACCTTTGAGGGTCAAGGAGAATAGAAAGAGGAAAGAGAGACTTTAGTGCTTTTTACCTAGTGAGATTTTGGTTGTTTGTTTGTGGTGCTGGGCATGAAACCCAGGGCCTCACACAGGCAAAGCATGCACTGTAGCACTGAGTTAGAGTTATAGTACCCAGCCTGATGATTTCTCCTAATTAAATGTCGGCAATCCATTTGCATTGAAAGTAATTATCAGTATAGTGAGGTCAAACCTCTCACCTTGGCATTTGTTTTCTGTTTGTTCCACTTGACCTGTATCCCTGGTCCTCCTTTCCTGCCTTCTCTTTAAATTATTTCTTGTTTTATTATCCTGTTTGATTTTTCCATGAACTTTTAACTAACTCTTTTGTTTATTTTTCAGTGGTTGCTCTGGTCTAGAGAAAACACAAGGTATCTTTAACCTACCACAGCCACCTTTATCTAGTATGACATAGCTGCACAAAGTAGGACTATCACAATAGTAGGGTTCTACTCACACCCCCGATGTCTGTACCCTTGTTGTTACGTATTTTATTTCTGCCTACCTATGCTGAAAACGCCATAGTTCATTCTTGACATTTTCTCTTAAAAGCTTTTCGGTTCACCCACAAGTTTACTCATTCTGCTGCTCTCCTACCATCTTCTAATCTTGGTTTCTTCTGGGTATTGTTACCTTCAGTCGGAGGAAATTTTTAACCATTTCCAGTAGTTTAGATGGAAAGTAGGTGAGTCCCTTCTGCTTTTTTACCTGTGAAAATGTTTCTGTGTTCACATTATTTAATGATTGTGTCAAGGCATAAATTCATCTCAGGTGTACGATATAGGGATTAATAAACATGCACAGTTATGCAACTGTTACCACTGTCCTGTTCTATAATAATTCTGTGTCCCAAATGGTCCCTCAGGCCTTTTAGCAGGATATTCTCTTTTTATGTCCACAGTTCAAACAACTGTTAGTCTACTCTGAGAGACATTTCAAGTAAATGAATTTTATAATATGTGGCCCTTGACTTTTCATGTAGCACATAAGGGTTTGGTTCATACATGAAAGCCTTTTTTTTTTTTTTTTGCAGCATATAGAAAGCTAGATTGTTAATATATCTTTTTCTCTCTTGATTGTGAATATATTATTCTATGACAGTATATTCTGGCCACTATTATTTCAAATAAAAAGTCAGACATAATTCTTTCATTGTTCCCCTTTATTGAATGTCTTTTTCCTTTTATTTTACTATTTCCTCTTTAATAGTAAGGGTTTATATGGCATCTAGGTATGGTTATCATGGAGTTAGTTTAGCAATCTTCTTAGATTTATGCATCAGTTTGGAGAACACTTGTGCCATTATCTCTTCATACACTTCTCCTGTTTTCTTACTTTAGCATGCTAATCATACACGTGCTACGATACTGCATGGTTCTCCATACACCTTTTTAACAATTTTAGGTCAGGCCTGGATGAAGTATTGGTTTAACAAGCTCGTTCTTTGGACAGAGCTCTTTGGGATTCTGATCCATTCTTGTAGCACACGTGAAACTGTAGAAGTTGGCTGTGAGTTCATCCCGTTCACTGCATTTGTCCATGGTGGTAGCTTCTTTCTCCCACCATGACACCAAGGAAGGAAGCAAACCTGTGCCTCTTCTCCTATGGAAACGCTCCATGGGGTTACAGGATTTAGCTCATTCATGTTTCTTTCTTCAATTTCCCGAGGTGCTTTGTTTTCACTTATGTTTAGCTTGTTGTTGTTAAGATGGCTGCATGATAGCTTTCTGCAGCCCGTGTGTGTGTGTGTGTGTGTGTGTGTGCGCGCGCGTGCGCACACGTGCGTGTGTGCACACCTATCTGTCTTGATATGTTCTGGCATCACAAGAAACACATCTTTATGGTTTTATAAATGAAACAAAGAATAAACAGTAACATGTGCAGGAGGGAGATGGGATAGAAGAGTCCAGGAGTAGAAGCCAGATTTCTTTGTAGATTTGCAGTTTTGATGTCTGAACCATGTAATTACTTTATATCATTATAAAGCAAAATTACATCTCAAAGGAAAAGCCAGGCTTAGGAATTAGAAGCAGTAAGATGAAACAAATAAGTCTAACTTGATATCTACTTAGGAGAATAGAGGAATTATTCCAAACAACTATGAAACAAAGTAACATGTACTTTATAAATGAAATATATCTGAAGTCCCAAAAGAACTAGTAAAATTCCTTAAGCTCTTCCTGTTAGTGTTTATACTGTGGTACTGCATCTGCCTGCTGTTCTTCTAGTCTAGGACAAGGTAAATGTTACTAGTCAGAACCGAGGTGGTTGGTGTGGAAGGAAAGGTTACAGCAGTCAGACACATAAGGTTGAGCTGAAGGCTTGTGGTCCTGGGTGTGAATGGGAATTATGCATCTCAACTCATGATGTATGTTATCGTTAAAATGTATTTATATCTCCCCTAGCTGTGTCCACGAACAGCCTTGTAAACAATACCCAGCCCAGTACAAAGAACGTCTCTAAATATATAGATTGTGATCTTAAAATAGGCTGAAATACTTACTAAATGGAACTGAGGCTCCTTGGAGAAATGCCTGACTCCTTATCTGGGGCAGGAAATGAACAAGACAAGATTGGAACATCTTGTCATACCAGAGGCAAAGACTGCTGGGATCCTGTGGAAGGACTTGGGAACCAACCTTATTACACGCCCTCCAACTGAGACAGGCAGTGTGAGCTTCAGTAAGATAAAACTACAATGTATTGAAACCCATCAAATATGTCTAACCCAAGAGTTTATAATAATACTTTCAAAAGGACAGAAAAACTGCCATTATTTGTGGCAGATAGTAAGGAAGCAGGAAGAAATGTAAAAAGACAACCATCGCTTACAACTCCTAGCAAATGTGCAGTTGTGAGCACTAAATACGAAAGCCCACTCATGCCACAGTCGAGAGACAGTGGGCATCACGTACCCACTGAGGGCTGGATGCCACACTGTCCTTGCAGGGGCTGTGCCATGCCTGCATCTCAGCCTCTAGGTCTCGCCTGTGGGCAGTGGAGAAACCAGTTGAATGACATGATGTGCAGCTCACCGAGAGAACCCGGAAATTATAACTGACAACAAGCGTGAGTTCCTGGCCATCAACAACAAAACTTGGGACAACAAGGAGGGGTGGAAGAAAGCGCTGTGGGCGCAAACAGACATGAGACACAGGAGTCCAGGCCCCACTTTATGTCAGCAAACTCACTGTAGACAGGAGAGAAAGGACAGGCGGGGAGAGGAGAGGAGGCCGGGGTGCGAGGACGTGGTGTGCCAGGGTGGCTAGAGAAATAATGTGACGCCAGCAGGGTGTTGGGGGGGTGCTAGGGAGTTATTCTTGCTTTTTGGAGTGTGTGATGTAAGTGTTTTGATTGCAAAGAAGAACCCCGTCTCTTAGGGGTATCTACTTAAATATTTGCAGATGAAATGATATCAGCTGTCTGCTTCAGAATAATCTCAGCATGCAAGTGGGCAAGGCTGAGAATCCACCTTTCCAAGTTCTTGTGTGATGCAGGTGTGTTGTTCTGGGGCCCACACTCAGGAGACAGGCATAGGAGACCAACAGCTCCCCACATTGGTTATTTCTGCACCTGGGAGTGGGTTCCTGAAGGCCCATTATGTGCTACTTCTGAATATATTGAAATTCTCTAGTGCGAAAACAGTCCTAAGTGATCTGCAGTGGGACGTAGAACGAGCCAAACCCTGGACAACCCATAGCATAACAGGGACTTCTGTGTCCATTAACACAGCCCACGTGGCCATGGCTGTCATCACCACCTGGGGGAGGACAGAAGATGGCAGGTCCTCCTGCCCAAGCAGAGGGGACAGTACCAACTCAGCTGTCAGCCTCGGAGAATGGCCAGCCCGAGGCGAGGGGAAATGACCCCTTCTCCTCTCCCTGGGAGGATGTCTGTGCCATATTTCATCTCTTCCCTCTCTGAGGTCAGGCAGTGGAAGGAGGGTGGTTTGGGCCACTGCTGGGCCACTCTGGCCAGGTGAGTTGAGCAGGGCTCTCCACACCGGGGCCCCACTCTCAGATTAATGGTGTGATCTCCAGACACACATACACACCCTGCAAGGGCCACCCTATCCCCGGAGGTCAGGAGTCATCTCTATTGGTCTGTGTCTCTGTATCTGCCTTTTCAGAGTCACTCGCTTACATATTTATCCATTTGTATTTCCTGTGTTTATTAGAGGACCTCCCGAGTGTCAGATATTTTTCTGGCCCCTGAAGAAGATATACCACAGAGATCCCAAACACTACGAATCCAAATATTTCTTTGCAGACAGTGGATTGCTGGACATTTTTCACCATGCATCAAGAGTGACTGACTTGCCAGCATTCCCTAAACACAGCACAAGCACGGAGGAAAGTGGTATAAGTTTCTTGCAATGGAATCTTAGTAAAACAGACAGCATTGTCCTGGTTATATCATTGCACCTGTGCTTCATACATGTTATAATGCCAAAGTGCAATTTCCCTACAGAATGATCAAGTGAAATTTGCTGCACATAATTTCCTGAAACATTCCTGCCCTGAAAAAATAAACTTCAGGATATGAAAAAAAATGTCCATTTCAGCTTGACCTCTTGAATAGATTCCAATGGTATTGAGAAACGTGCTTGTATTCATGTACACTTTCCATTTTGACTGTAATTATGCAAACCCCACGGACCTACTCAGCAGCTCTGCCGACCCCTTCACGGTCAGCCAGGTGGGCGCTGCAGGCCTCATAGGTTTGGCATCATCTAGCTTTTGCCTCCTTGTACGTTTCAGGCTTTAGTTAAATGTAACCCTTCATGTGACTTGCCCCAGACATCCTATTCTTCTATCACCCCTAGAGCATTTCCTTTCCGTTCTTCCCTGGCTAGGGGACGCTGCTTACTCCTCTGCCTGACAAAGTTGTAGCCATGTTTCAAGGTCAGAGCAGACATCAGGCCCTCCTCACCGCCCACCTGCCGTTCTAAGGCGGCATCTAACGTTCCCCGGCCACGGCTCCCTTCAGCGACCCTTTGGAACACTGCCCGCACCTCCTCGGCCTCCGCCACCACTGCTCTGTCACTGGGTCTGTGCTGTCTTCCCATCTTCCCCTCTCCCTGAATGTTAAGCACATTGAAGGTGGTGAAGTGTGATTTCTGATCACTTTATCTTTTGCACACAGTCATCCCTTGGAAAGTGCTACTGAGTTAAATGCGCATGGGACTTTATGTCTCCCACAGTGCCCAAGAACATGTCAGAGCCATGTGAGCGCACACAGTGACATTTGTCTAAATGTCTTTCTGGGGACAAGTCCCTTTCAGCTTGGAAAATGCCTGGTGGAAGGGAGCACTGCACTCAAGTGTGATCCAGACACCAAACTCATACACTCTGCTGAAATGTCACCTTTCTCATCTGGGTGTGGTGGTGCACACCTATAATCCCAACACTCAGGAAGCCGAGGCAGGAGGATCACCATGAGTTTGAAGCCAGCCTGGGCTGCATAGTGAGACCCTGTCTCAAAAAACAAAAAAGTCATAATGTTCCTATGGCTCCTGGAGAGGCAGCTGTGCTCTTACTGGGGATAGTGCCTGCTAGGATGTCAGTGAGAGCCACTGGGACTTGCACAAGCAAGGGTAAAATTAAAACCAATGTGCCGTTCCTCCCTTGCTCACTCCCACTGTAAAGAAGGCTACTCCTGTTTGATTAAGTCATTACACATCTATCATCTTCTCGTGCCGGCCTCTCTCTGCTAAGAGCTCAAAATATAAGCTGAATTAGCCACAACCCTGCCCTTCAAGGTATCACCATCAAATGAAAGAGGTTGAGAAAGCAAAGCCTTGCGTCCAGAGTGTCAGGTGAAGTAGCGCCAGAGGCTCAGACGGTGACCCACATCAGTGACTCTGCCCTCTGTCCCCGGGTGAGGCATTTGCTTTAACTCCTTTCTACTGCCTGCCTTTGGTTTGGATGACCTTGGAGACAGTCTGAAGTCCTGAGCTTATGAGAGTGCTTGTATAAGTTACAGGTCTGCACTTGTGTGCTTGAAGCAGAATTTCCCCCAACCTCTAATTATCTCCTCTTCCCAGCCTGCTGAAATAACGGTCAACCCGCTCGTTAGTCACCCCAAGAATGGATTTCTATGCAGCCCGTGCCCGGGATGCATTAGGATGCCCAGAACATGTGCAGCTGCTCCAAGTGGCACGGAGCAATTAACAGGAGGCAAGTCATTTGCAAAATGCCCCAACTTTCTGTTCATCTCCGAGGCAGAAAATTGTCAAACCTGAGCCCCAGGAGGCTGCTTTCAGAATTATGCTCACCCCTCCTGCCAGAGCAGAACCTCTGGTGTCAGATGCCCCTAACCAACCCCTGCTTTTTTGCAAACACAAGCACCCGGCTGAAACAACAGCTATGACTCAGTTCCTCGCTAACGCTGCCTGAATTGATTTAGTTGGAGTTCAGATTTAGCACATAATCATGTTCAATTTGCTCCACTGCACTGCCTGGAGATAAAAGGCTTGCAGGGGGAAAAAAAAACCAGCTTCAGCTTGTGTCAGTCTCAGCGGTGATGTCATTGCCATGAGCGAGCTGGACCGCTCCGTCCGCCCCTGCGCGCCTCAGTCACAGAGCACTGTGAACAGCGAGAGTGGGCACTAGGTGCCCGTGCTCCAGAGTAGGGCAGCCTCTGGGCCAGCCCCGCACTGCCTGCCTGCCTGCCAGAGCCTCTGCCCTCCACACTCAGTGCAGGCTGCCTGGCTTTTACTGCGAACTTGCGAGGGGATGCCAGCCCCTAGCATGGACTGTGATGTCTCCACGCTGGTCGCCTGTGTGGTGGATGTGGAGGTCTTTACCAACCAGGAGGTGAAGGTACGCACCTGCATGCGGTCTTTAATTGTCCATGGTTGCTGTTGCTGGACCTGCCTGGGCGGAGCCTTTTATTTATAAGGAAATAAGACTTTGGTTAATAGTTTTCTGCTCAGAGTCAGCGCCAGAAATGCATGTGGTGAAGGCTGTATTAATTAGAATAAGTTAGAAGGGGGCCAGCTGCTGCTTTTCAATATGAGATCAGCACTGCCTGTTCTCCCCGGTCTTTTCTGTTATGTGACCCTCTTGGTCACCTCTTTCCCGGTGGACTTATTCTCATGATCTCCTATTGAATGTACCTTTGTCAACAAGGAGAATTTGTATCCTTCATGTCTAGGGGGTTTTGAATCAGTGATTAACCAAGAAACATGCACATATTAACCACTGTGACCAGGATGCCCGCCCTGGGGGACGGTCCTCCTTTGTGGTATATCACTTAAACACGCTGGGATGTGGGCTTCCCCTGGAACAAAAGCTGTCCTGCAGATGGCAGATTCCTTCTTCAGCCCTCCGGGAGTTGAAGTTGGAGAGCAGCTGCCTGCATTTTCTTTGTCAGGTGAAAAAGCAATTCATTTTCCTTGCACGGAGGGCCATCAGGAAAGTTCCAGCGAAAATAAATGTTGCATCCTGAGGCTTAGCGTCCCACCGGCTTCTCCTCCCTGAGGGTCTGCAGTGGTTGTTTAATTGTCACGCCTGTGCCCTGATGATGTGCATTCTTTGTTTTGTTTTGTTTTTTTATTTGGTTGTCTATTATGGAAAAGACTCCATGCCTATAGAATAAGCATTTTTATTCTCTTGCACAGAGTGAAAGAACAAGCTAAAGCTTATCTAAATAGTTCACTCATGCACACACTCACACGCACACAAAAGGACAGTTGTGTGTCACGTGGTGAGAAGGAGGAAATGCAAATTATGTTGCATAACCATTTATCATTCATACATAACTTAGTCTTACTTAAAGGAAACCCCGAATTCTTTATTGTCTGGGGCGCAGGGGACACACTGGGCCCCCCCCCCAGTGTGGTTACATGTTATAGGCACAACCCATGGTTGTACTGTTCATGATCGCAGTTTCTGAGCCCTTTGAAAGGGTTTGTGGTTCCTACATATTTCAAACCTGTCTCTGTATTAACCCATTCTTAGGCCAGTACAGTGGAAGAGCCTACCACCTATCATAGCATACTGTGGTTCAGAAAGTCAGATTAGAGAGACCTGGGACTGCCCGTGTTGGTGTCCAGAGTGGAAATGTACATCCAGAGACTGTGCTCCAACAGGGATGACAGTCACCACATTTCCTGAGTGTAAAGTTGACCTCAAGTCCTGTATGGTGACTGAGGAAGGGATATTTCCAGAAACTGCAATACAGAGAGTAAAACTTCACAGCTTTCTCCTGCCCTCCACCACGCTCCTTTGTTTATGTCCCCTCCCCAAGAACATCACAAGACGTTCACAACTCTTTGTAGCTCAAAACACAATAGTAAAGAGCTATTTATTAGAGACCTCAATTGACCAGGCATTGTGTTTGTGCAGGAAGGAATTTAAAATACTCCTGTATGATACATAACTAAAACAACCACTTGGCAGGTATGTCTTAATGACAGAGAACATTTTGTGGAATTAAAGGGACACAGAGTTCTTAAAGCTGGTTGTATTTGAGTACTTGGGATGACTTCATGGAAATATTGGTATTTGAACTTGAAGAGGGTAGATTTTATATAGCAAGACAGAAGGGGCGCTGTCTGCAAGGCACTGAGTCACTTCATTTGTTCTCCAGGAAAAATACAACAGTGGAGAAGGAGGTGCTTGGGGTCTGATAAGAAAACAGCTAATGTTCTTTAGAAATATAGGGGTATTCTGGAAAGACTCAAATGGGTTATACGTATTATTTTGCTGATACTGCTGAATCATTGTAGGCAAGTTATCCCACCTCTGTGCCTTAGTTTTCTCATCTGTAAAGTAGGGATAATAGTAATACCTACCTCACTAGCTTAGCAAGAGGATTACAGACGTGTGTGCACTGACCCGAACTCATACTCAGTACCTGGTAAATGTTAGGGATCTTTAGCACCATCACTGGTATCTTTTCAGATATGCTGCGAAAGTAGCAGTTGGTCCTTATTAGTTTGTTGGAAATGTCCTAACTCCAGCTCAGTTTACAGCTCACAGAAAGTGGTTTCCCTCCCACCCTGTGCCAACGCACACACAAATACATGAGCATGAGCATGCGCACGCACACACACACTGAACCACAGAAACATGGTCTTCCCTTTCAAGCATGTCATCACGGAAGGTAAAGCAGTGGCGTCCCAACAACCAAAGATCTCTGTTGTGCCTCTTAAAAATGAACTAATTAAGGAGGCCAAAGAGAGGCATTGAGAAAACTTGTAAATTCTTAGTTCAAAACTGATCGTTGCTTGTTATCATGAAGAGATTCAAGTGTAAAATTCAGGACACTAAACAAAGTTTCCCAGAAGAAAACTTTCCTCTTAATTTCTTGCTGAAATAACAGCCTGGAGATCCTTTCTTCAAAGTCTTTGATATTTGCAGTCAGTGCAATGGGAGGCACGTGGTGGGGTCACCTGTCTGCACCATTGGCTTAATCTCAGCCCCCACCTCTACACAGAGAGCCACAGGAAAGCAGCCACCCCAGGGAGCGGCTGTCAGTTGTCACTGTTCACATGGGCTGGAAGGATGCAGAGGCAGATCCTCCTCTTCTTCATGGTGACCTAGAAAGTCTCCTCATGGTCATTTTAGCTTGCAGGGGCGCCTTGGACTCTAATTTCCTAAACTGTGTTGATGGTGCTAGCGCAATAGTACTAAAAAGAAGGGGAAATCAGCTGGATAGAGTTCTGAAACATTCCTCTTTCTCTGGAAATTCCACTGGTGGCATTGTGAATTTACTCTCTCTTTTGTACTGGAAGAATTCTCAGAAAAACCCACAGGTTTGAAGCCCTAAATAGAGGAGAAATGATATCTGGTGAGCTGTGGGGCTTTGTGTCTGTATGTGGCACACACGGGGTTGGTTTCCATCCACTTCTTCTCAGATTTCTGAAAATAGTCTTTATATCTTAGAAACACGAAAGGAATCCAAAGATGGGCAATGAAATTGACATTGTACTGGATCCCAGCGGTTCACAAACTGGCTTGCACACTGCTATACCCTGGAGAGCTCTTAAAAATATGGATAGTACCCAGTACTTCCAAAACAGCTGGTCTGAATGGAGCTCAGGCAGAGCTCCTTGTACAGAACCAGCTGTCTCTGCTCGTCACAGGTGGGTACAGGCGGGGTCAACCAGGACTGGCTGGAGTAACCTCTGCTGCTGAAGTCTTTTGACCCATATCCACCAAACTAAGCCTGACATGTGAAGTTCTAGTCTCTGAGCTGTGCTGAGACTCTCCCCACACTTTCTGAGCAACTCACCCTCACCACAGCCCTTCCACCTGTTCTGAGATTACAGCATGTGGTCAAGGCATGTCCCCCCAACCCCTTTGTCCAAGGAGGATCTGAACCTGAAGCTGCCCCTTCTCTGCAGGGGTGACTTCCCTCATTGAGAAAGGGTGGGTGCCTTCTCTGGGGCTAGAAGGCTCCTGATATGTGTCCCAGCATCCAGCCTCATCCTCATGGCCTACCATGTTTGGACATGGGGCCCACACAGCCCCATTTGCTCATGAGAACAGGCAGGAAGCGTGGCACATCCCACGGAAGCTCAGAACTCACTGGTACATTTCAGCCATTGTGCGGAGCACTTCCTGCCCCCCAGGCCAAATGCTGCCCCAAGGAAAGCCCTTCCTCACAGGAGCAGACAGTAGCCATCAAGAAATGTCCCTGGGTTACCACACATGTACAGAAAGCTGGAGCATGGTGCAGAGTGAGTGGCCATCCCAGGGGCAGGGACAGTTTTCTAAAAGCCATTGTTCCAACATCATTCAGAGATCTGAATGAGTGACAGCACCATGGATAGATCAGAGAGGGAGTGGCAGTTGGAGAGAACCCATCATACCCAATGAGCACCCCCTTTTAGCCAATTCCTGTCATACCTACTTTCAGGGACCAGAAGAGGCCATCATTGGCAAAGGCTGTAATTTGTTTCCAGAAAATCATACTTAACCTAATAACCACATGTTACATTTTAGCCTGTTGGATGATTTGACAGAGGAAGAAATTTGAGCAGAAGTTTGTTTTCAGCATAATAATTCATTATATTCTTGGAATCTCAGGGTTGCTATAGGTCAGGTGTTTCTTCTTCCAAAAGGATTTCTTCTTGATTTACAGTACCTCACAGAATTGTGGGAAGAATTAAGTTCGTGAACTGAGGTCCCACTGTATTTTTATTTTTGACTGGCGTGTAATTGTATCCTTGATGGGGTACAATGTGAAATTTTGATTCATAGTTGCATTGTGTAATGCTCAAATCAGGGTGACTGGCATAGCTAGAAGTTTAACACTTACCGTTTCTTTGTGGTAAGCATTCAAAATCTTCTCCATCTGTTTGGAAGTATGCAATGCAGGATAGTCACCCATGTGTGCAGTGGATGTCAGACCCTACTCTCTAGGTGACTGTGGGATGGGGACCTGTTGATGCTTCTCTCTGTCCTCCCTCCCCAGCATCTGGGCACCATTCATCCACTCTTAACTTCACGGGATCAGCTTCCTTAGATTCCACATGTGAGTGAGATCATGTGGTATTTGTCCTTCTGTGCCTGGTGTATTTTACTCCGTAGCATGTCCTTGGAACTAACCCATGCTCTCGCACATGGCAAGGCTTTAAGGTCCCTCATGAGCCCTACTCTGTCCTCTTTCTTTGAGCATTCTCCAATATCCTCCCAGCCCCTGTAGCCCTGGACAAATCTTTTAACCTTTCTGGACATCCCATAATCATGCTGAGAAAAACAACATTTTGTGTCCCTTTATACTCAACATCGCAGGAACTGACTCACAGTGTATCTGTGTCATGCTGTTGTGTGAGTTATAAAAAAGAGCCACACATTGAGGCCCCTTAGTACAATGCCACCTTGTTGTCACTTGAACCACTGGAAATTTCAGGGCACTTGTGCAGTTTGGTGAGAGTGGCAGCGGGGGAAAGGAAGAGGCAGGCAGATAACCAGAGAGTGTATGAGTACCAGGTCTGGGATGCTGTTTGGAAGAGAAGCCAGTGAGTGCATGTCAGGAGAGCTGGCTGAGCTATGTGCCCCCATTTGAAGGTTTTGCCCTTGGTGGGCAATGGTCTGGGAACCTCATGGCACTGAGACCTCTGGCTTGTTGATAGAATCATCAAACCCATGCATTCACACAGCAACTTAGATGCATTTGCACTCCAGAGGACTTGATACTCAGAAATGAAAAATGTTGGAGTTATGCAAGGCAGCTGTTGTAGTTTGGGGTTTACAAGAGGAAACAATACAGGAAACATAATTCATAGGATTATCGTACAGCAGTCACCTAAAGAATCATATACAAAAAGAGTGTAGGAAATCTGTCCATACACTGAAGACCAAAGAATCCAGATCAGGGCCTGGATCCCACAGTAATGTCCTGCATGAGTTCAGCTGAAGACCTAGAGCCTGTAATGAAACCACCCATGAGTCCATGCAGAGGCCAAGAGCCCACGACAATGTTTCATGCAGATCTGTGTCATAGATCTGCACCGGCTCCAAGGTCAGTGGTGGAAGCTAGAAAGTCTGTGCCAGCAGGATGGAGGATCTGTGCTAGTAGGCTGAGAGGGATCTACACTGCAGCCAGGAAGCGATGCTCAAAGTAACAAGAGCTTCCCCCAAAAGTACCACAGCCTTCCTCAGTGACAGTGAGGTCCCAAGCTTCTCTGATGAGAACAACCAGGTTCCCATCAGGAAAGCCAACGTGACAAGCTTCTCTAGGAGACTGAGCAGTGCACCATCTTCCCTCTGGAGCCAGGAAGCAATGCTCAAAATGAGGACCAGAGCCCCCACAAAATGAACAAAAACCATCCTCAGCAACAGTGAGGTCCTGAGTTCCTTGGGCGATGAGAACAGCCAGGTTAGTCAGGAGAGCCAGCATGACAAGCTCCGCCAAGAGAACCAACAGCTCCCTAACAGCTTTCTAACAGCTTCTGAATTTCTTCCTCTCCAGGTCTGTCTCCTATGATGCTGGCAATAATCCTCAGGTGGGCCTCCCACACCCAGCACCACCAATTGTCAATCCACCACAGCAACTTCCAGTAACCAAAATGTTAAGTTGACCAAAACTCTCACTCCCTACCCAGTTGAGTATAGTATTAAACAATAGCTTGTTACTTACCTGGTTACTTTATGGAAACCGGAAGGGAGTGGGCAGGGTCATGAGAGTCAGATTCCAACCGGCTACTGAACAAAAGCTTGCTCTTTTGCCTACAATATCATGGACGAGAATTGGGACCATTTTGAAGATAAATAAGCATGAAAAATAGAGTTACTAATAATTAACCTTAAAAATATTTTAAGAAACATAACATTCTCAAATGTGCATATCCTGAGCATTTTATCGTCTCTGAAGAAAGCTGCATAGGTCTTTCACAGAGCAGGAAGAAATGATTTTATACTGTGGACAGGTGCTCCCTGAGAGGATAATCAGGTGGATTTCCCAGCCGCCTGTCATGCTGGGAAAGATGAGGTAGGCCAGATTCAGCTAATGACACTGTTCAGTGGAAAAGGCAAGCACAAACCTGCTCGGTGTGTTTAAAGAGTCCTTTAGCTGCCGAGGAGTGAGCCACTGATGGTTTCCACCTCGCCTGCATGCCAGACTTATTAAAAAACAAAACACAGCATCTTCGTTAAAATCAGTCTCCAAAAGAAACAGATTTTCCTATAAAACTCAGAGAGTGCCACTGGTTTCCTAGTGCTTCTGTTTGAGTACAGCTGTCAGGAATTGATAATGGTCTGTCTTAGTATTTACTGATGGGACTTCAGATTGACACATTAAAAAAGAAAAATGACACCTGAAACATTTATCATCCTTTGTGTTTAGGCTGTAAAAACTTAATAGGCATTTCAGTGAGTAGCCGGCTCTCCAGGGAGGTCATAAACTTTCTAAGCCACACCTGGCCTGGCATTTCTTTATGAAAAGGGACAAATTTCTTTATGTGAAGGAACCATGTCCCTTCTTGGTTCTAAACAAACGTTGATTCCATAATCTGACCTGAGTGATAATTTCAAATGCAGATTTCAAGCAGGTACAGTTATACCCTGCCCATGCCCGATCTAGAATGAAGTTTAAAATTATTAGACAATAAAATATAGACCAAGTTAGACCTTCCTTAGAGAATATTCAATATGTGGGCTTCATAACTGCATGTATGCATGTGTGTTTTGCGTACATATGCAAATGTATACATATGTAGATATATAGTACATATATTTTTTTCTTTTTAACCATGGGAGGCTTTCTGTAAATGTCCTCACTATTTTGCACTGACCTGTAAGCAGCTATTAGACACTGTATGTTTTTTTTTTTTTTTTTTTGTGGTACTGGGGATCGAACTCAGGACCCTGCGCTTGCTAGGCAAGCGCTTATTCCACTGAGCTATATCCCCAGCAATATGGTTTTTGTTTAGTTGGTTGTTTGTCTGGCTTTTTGAGATATAGTACAAGTTGGCCTTGAAATCACTGTGTAGCCAAGGCTGGCCTTGAACATCTGATCCTCCTGCCTCAGCCTCCTGAGTGCTGAGACTATTGGCATGCACCACCGCTCCTTGCTAAAATCTGCATGTTGTTAACCATGCCGAAGGATCAAAGGCTTCTAGCGAGACCTTCCTGTTTACTAAATACTTTAGGTACCAGGCATGTGGCACAATTAAAGTAGTTCATGCAATGCCCTATACACCCCAAGGTATTCATTTATCTGCTCATTGAAAACAAGTTCCTGATATTCAGAGAAGTTAGTTTTTTATACAAGATTGCATAGCTACTCATTGGCAAAATGGAACTTAAACTGTTCTTTCTACTACTGAAATAGCCCTAATGCTTAATGAATAAGTAATTAATTAAATTTTGGAATGTGAACCTTAGACATAAGGCATTGCATTCAGATATAATATTTAGCTTATAATCCAAACTCTGTTGTTGTTTTATGTTTCTTATGGGTGGCAGTGCTGCGCCTTTTCCATAAGCTGAGATCATTTTAGTGTTTCTCAAGAAGCTTGTTGGCGTGGTGATGGTGGGCATAGGCTCTACTTGGGGCTCTGTCTTAGAATCTGTTTCAAAATCTAGTTGTGGCGTCTGCTTGCAGGAAAGCTCTCTAGGGCTCAGCAGGAACCCATCATACCTGGCCAGACAGTTTCTGTCCTTGGCCCTGTTGGTGTCACCCACCAGCTCCTTGAGGGGCAGACTGGAAAGAACTGCAATTTGGCAAAACACAGTGGTAAGGATGTTTTACTTTTGGACATTGCTTTCCAAATTATACAAAATTCTCACTTCTTCCTAAGAAACTCACAAGGTAAACAAGATTGAAAAACTCAGAAGGGGAAAACTTGGATACCAAGCAAGGTCTCCTAATGTATTTTCCTCGCTGGCACCCATAATGCAGCTAAAAGAATCGATTTCCTCTTCGGTGACTTCCCTGTATCTTTCAGTATTGACCAAGAAAGGCATCTCAGGCCACCTTTTCTAGAACAGGATGTATGAGCAATAAGCAAATTTAATAATAGCAGCAGAGTATTGAACACTTGCTATTTGCCGGACCCTACTCAAAGCCCTTTTATTCATTCATTCATTCATTCATTCATAAAATATGTATCAGTGCCTTCCATGGTCAAGGCCTCAGATCCCGGAGAGACAGAGATAAAGGGTGTGTTGGGGGAAAGCTGGTGCAGTGCTGGCCTTTATTCCACTTGGTTCCATTTCCCACAAAGGACAGCACTGTTTGACTTCTGCAGGGCTCCTCGGCTGACATGGGGCATGTGAGAGGAAGTGAGCGCTCTGGGGTCAGGCAGCCTGGTGCAAGGTCCCTACCAAGTCACTTATCAGATGGTGTTATGCTGAGCAAGGAGCCTGACTGTCCTGTGCCTCAGGTTTTCCAACTATAACATGGTGAAGGGAACAGTGCCAGCCTCAGAGGTAGGCAGGAGAGGCTAAGTGCACTTGAGTACTATTTAAACCCTCTATACCACCCAGCAGATGGAGCACAGTGATGTCATCTGTCCCTGTCATTGCCGTCCACCATGAAGTCGGGCTTTTGCCTACATGTCCCTCATTGGAGCAGACTTCCTCCTGCAGTAATCACCCAGCCTTTTCCTGGGCGCAGCAGTGCGCTGACCTCAGCATGCTGTCAGTCATGGAGCATGGAGAGGGAAGCCCCAGACTCAACAGAAAGGAGCCACAGCTCTGCATGGCTTGGGAGCCTGCAGCTGCACCAGGCTGTGCCTTCTCCCCATAGGCAGAAGGTGGCAGAACTAGAGGCTCTGGGTGGGTGGGGAGTGTCCCCATTCTGCAGGCTTGGTGGGGGATGAGAAGGGGAGGCCTGGAAGAGGTACCCATGGATGGAGAAGCAGGCTCAAAATTGGACCCAGACACATGGTAGCCCCCACCACGTGAGAATGACACCCAGCGCATGCCGTGATCCTGAGGGTCCATCAGACCTTGTCTAACTCCTGCTGATCTCTCTTCACATGGTTATCTTTCTCTCGGGCTCTGAGCACTCTTTCCCTGACTTCCCAAGCGTCCTCTGCACTGACCCCAAATGCCCTGCCTGTGGGCATCCACACAGCTGCGCCTCTGTCCCTTGATGGTTAAATAGCCCTGCCTGACAGCCCTCCACCTGCCTCTGCCCGGACCCTGCACAGTTGCAGGATGGCACATTTTCTGCTTCATGAGCACAGGGGCTTTTCTCTGTCCATGCTGTGCCCCAAGAGACTATTAGGCAGCAACATGGAGAAAGTGTGTGTTAACCCATGGGTCTTAAGCTCCAATTCAGTCCCTAGAACTCTGGTGGCAAATTTTTGACGTACATGCCACAGTGCACACACACAATCCTGTCTGCAGTGACATCTCAAGTAGCGTGATTGTTCTTGTCTAAACTAAAATCTCAGTATTCATGTGTAATTGCAGTGTTGGCACTTTGTGACAAATAAGTGTGTTTCAGTAAAGCTGGTCTTGACCTGAGGTTTTCAGCCAGCTTTACTACAAAGCCTGGGGGAGATGTGCTTTCAAGGCAAAATACCCATACGGGAAAGAGAGACCCACCTTCCAAGTAGATCTGAGCACGTCTCTCTGGGCAGGAATTTTAGGTGGAAGTCCAGATTGATTTCATCCCAGTAACACTAAAGCATAATTGAAATACTTTCAATATTGACTTTCAGTTCCCATTTCTTCTTTAAAACTGTGAAGGCAGCTAGAAAATAGATTAATTACCCAAACCAAGTATTATTTCTCTTTCTCTTAACAGGCACTATTATGGTTTGTGTCTGCATGTCCCCCCAAATCCTCATGCAGTTATTTGGTGGCTTTTAGAGTTTATGACTGATCCATGATCCAATGCTGGGATTATGGGTGTGAGAGCTACACCCTAAGGCAGATAGTTTGTATATGTAAGGGAGAGAAAGAGACTGCTGGCTGCCATTCCTGCTGCCATTCCTCCCTTGCGCTTATTGCTTTGCTGTGTACCGATGCCATGAACTGTAGCTCTGCCATGTGCCACTGTGCCTCACAGCCAGCTGAGTATGGACTCAAACCTCCACAAAGTGTAATCTAAATAAACCTTTCCTTCCTTCATTTGCGCGTTAGGTATTTTGTCTCAGCAACGAGAGGAAAAGTAACCAAGACAAGCACCCTGCCTTAAAACTCCTGCATTCTGCCATACAGACCTCTCTTTGAATGTTCATCAATTTGTGTCATAAAACTAGTGAACAATGCTGTGATATTGCAAAAGAAAAATTAAACCTAAAGCTCTACTATTCCTTGTCCGAGTGAATCAGCGGTGCATAGGAGTTACTGATGAAGGGAAGTGGCTGTTTTTTTTATATCTCATTTCATAAGGGGCATTGAATTAATTGTGCTCAGCAAAAGAATATATTTAAGTAACTCCACATGTTAGTGTGAACCGTTGACACCTGAGTGGCCTCAGAAGGTTTGCATCTCTTTGAACACTTCCTGGTGACTTCTCTCTAGTGCCATTAGAAAGTACTGTTCTCCCCCGATTGAAGGGGTCCCAAATCACGCCCCAGATCAATAGAAAGAGTCACGTTTGTTTGTTTTAACTTCTTAATTGCAATTTGTCGTTATGGTAGGGTAGAAGGCAGCTTGGTCTCTGCGAGCAGGCAGACAAAAGTCCTCTTATTTATGACTGTGGGTTAAAAGAAAATGCAAATTTAGCTGACAGGGTTCTTGGAATGTTGGTGATTAAGAAATGGAACTGCTATTAACAGTGCCTTCACGTGGTGTTCGTGAAGCATTAGCATTCACAGGCACCCCAGATCATGTGGGGTACAACAGGAAGTGCCCCCAGAGATACAGTGGCGTGAGCAGTGCAGCTCCTGGCCTGGGCAGGGAGTGCCAAGGCTGGTGGAAGATGGTTAGAAAATGCCGTGGCGGTGTGAGGGGCTCATGGCCCCTGTGAGGAGGATGCAGGCAGGGGTGAGGGAGGAGGAAAGGGCCCCCTTGCGGGGGTGATTCTGGCGTTATGGCTCTGTGCTTTCTGTAGGCACTCAGTGGGGGAAGGAGAGGAGTCCTCACCTGTGCAGAAAAGCTAGAGAAGAGGCATCAGGGAAGTAGAGGCCGGGTGGGCGTGGGTTACAAACAGTTGGGTCATAGTAGGAAGGGGGCAGGCCGTATGTTCCAGCTCTGTGGGACTGGGGCCCGGGAGGCATTTCCAGCAGAGTGACCTGTCCCCTATGGCTGATGGAGATCCTCTGTGGTGGCTTTGTGAGCTGTGGCTGCCACCAGGGCAGAGAGGAAGTGGCAGCAGTGTCCCAGCCTGACAGGATGAGACCTGGTACCCGTGAGTCATGACAACTGCCTTCTCTTTCTTCCGTTGTTTTTTCTCTTTAGAGAGAGAAGCTGAAATACCAAAGCAGTTAACCATGGGATGCGATCAGGTCCCATTCAACAGAGGTGGGGGTGGGGGGCAGCAGTGTTCATGGTGCCGCTAAGACACCTGGGAAGCATGTGCCACTGGGCACACACATACTTACCCTCTTCGAGGGCCAGAAATCCACACCTTTCCCTACCCTCCTGGTGGCAGGGAGACAGACTTGTGATCACAGATAAATGTCTTCTGTTTGACTGTCCCCGCGAGGCCCCGCACACTGCTGATGACGTGGACAGTGCTCCTGGCTCCTGAGAGCACATCTGCATGTTCACAGGAAGTGGCAATATCATTCCTGAAACTGTGTCCTCAGAGAAGCTCCAGCCTGGAGCAGGTGCTGAGCAGAGGTCACATGAGGCAGCAGGTGGAGGACAGATGAGTCCCTCTGCTGGAAGGGCCAGCCCCAGATGTCCCATCTGTCACTTCCCTTCAGGTTTAGCCAGACATGGTGTAGACAATGGACACGTCTAAAGAGGCGGAAAATATTGCCTTGTTCCTGGGGGCCCTGCTGAAAATCATAAAGAGAAGAGGAGAAGGGTGAATACTCCGATGATGAGGAACAGTGTCTTCAGTGGGTGACAAATGTAGCCTTTAAATGGATGACAAGTCAAGTCCCAGGATTCACACTGCTCACGGCAGTTCAGAAGGAGTTCTGCATCCTTGCACACACAACCAAAGGCCACATTGGCCAGGATTTCAGGAAACCAGTGCACTTTGCTCAAGAGTTTAAAAGGCATGGTGGGGACCAGGTGCCCTGACATCTGACTACTCCCTTCTAGGCTGGCTGATGAGATTAGAGCCCCAAGAGCTACTTCCAGTCCCCTCCAAGACTCAGCACTCACTGTCTCTCTCTGCCCACCGGGCATCCCACCCTCATGCCCCACGTTTTGTACCCGCTGCCTCCTTGGGGAGCTCTACTCTTTGCAGACTGATGTTTATTAGTGGACACTGAGACTTCCTCTGACCAATCCCGAGGATCATTCAGAGCCTTTGGATCACTGCACAGGGCTCAGGCTACAGAGAAACCAGCAACTTTCTGCCCCTGTGAGGATGAAATCACCATCTGCCTTCACCACTCTTTCTGATAGACTAGAGCTGTGACCCCTGCCACCGGGGCCCAAGGAAAGATGGGAGGAGGCCTGAACCAGGAGATGGAATGCGAGGTGTGGTCCTCAGGCTGCTGACTGTGGGCAAGCAGCTGAATTACGGTGGCCCAGTGCTCTGAAAGCTGTCTAGATCACCAGTGGACAGTTCGACCAGGGGACAGGGGAGAGCTGGGCCAGCCGGGTGGACCCTAGTCCTGGGAGGTACTCACTCTGCAGTCCTGGGAAGTGTTCTTCCCCAGTCAGTTTTCTCTGTAAAGTGAATCTATGAATCCTACTCTTCCGGGTGTCATAACTGGGATAAAAATGCACTCAAAGCATATAGCATAATGGCTTCTTTCAGCCCTTAACTTTCAGCTCTTTAAATTTTACTGATCTGTTAATGACATTTAGCTCTGTTAAAGACAGAGCAGTTCTCATATGTGAAGGATTTCACAATAGTGCCATCCCGTAGCATGATGTAGTTTGTCTGAAATCTACACAGATTCTGAGCAACATTCCCACATCAGGCATCATTCATTTTATGAAGAAATAACATAAAGTCCACCAAGTCATTCCAGGCTTCAGACAACGATAATTCTTAGGTAAGTTCTCTCGTGTAGTGACTAATGCTGATGTTATCCACTGCTGCTTTTCGGGCCTTGCTGGCAAAAATCGAAAACAATTCAGAGCAGTCATTTATTAGCCAGGATGAAGGAGGGATAAGCCAGTAGTAATCTGAGGTTAGGTCAACTCGCAGAGTTCTTTGGAGAAAATATAAGGGAGTCTTTATTCTTCTTTTCCAAATACTGGGAAACAAGATT